>CATIWJ010301141.1:0-27805 GCA_949640765.1 Croton laevigatus
ACGGGTGCATGTTTTTTCATGTAATGTGGCCGAAAGTTAAGAAATCTATGACATTCATTGAAGAATGGTGCAAAATGTAAAAAATATACACCCAAAATTGATTGAAAATGTTGCAGACTTGCTAAATTTTAACAAAAAAAATTGAGAAAAAATGGGAAAATAATTATGAACGAAAATTGTGTAAAAAAAAAAGAGTTACCACTGTTCTTAAAAAATTTGCAACTGAAAATTTCATTTCCCTCAAACTCTGGCTATTCAAAATTTGAAATAAAATTTCCACTCAATCAACACATAACAATAATTGCTCAAATCCACAAAAGAGTAATAGGTTGCCCTACTTAAGGAGAACTTGGCTGTAACTTCTGCCATGAATTCTTTGGTTTGAACACATTCCCTTATTTTTTTGTTAGCAAATACAAGAAAGTGATTTCTACTTGTTAATGACAAGACTTTAAGTTTTTTCCTACTAACACATGGAGTTGCAGCATTTTCATCTTCCTGCTGATTCATTTTGTATGATGCTTTGTTATGTTTAAAGCTTCATTTATAGTTGTACATGCATTAAAATCATCAAACATTTTTAAAAATTTCGTTTTCCAAATTTTTCATCATTTTTTCGAATTTGGAGGAAAAACAGGGGACTAATTTTGGGTGCTTTATGCGCCACAATTTTCCCCCAAAACTTTTAACAGCTGTCTGAAAAATTTTAGGTTGCAACCAACAAAAATGGGCGCGTCAGAAATGATGACAAGGGACAGTTGCAGTACCATCAAGTCTGATTGAATTTGTACTTTCTGCACGTGGCCACATTTTTTCTCCAAAATTTTATCTTCTCTCTCTTCATTATGAGCCCCAATATATGTTGCTTTTAAGGGTGTTTTGGTCAGATTTTATTGTAGAATTTTATGAGTGAATAGTGCCAAGTCTCAATTATTTGAAAACGGAGGTAGTACTACGTTTATTTTTTAGAGTTAGAATATCCAAACCAGCCCTTGAACTTGGTCAATTTGTGCAAATATCTCATATTTCAACCTTTTCTATAAAACACCCATCAATTGGCTGAAAAATGACAATTCCCCAATCTTTTCTATAATACGGAAATTTTCCACCTCCTCCATTTTTGCACCAAAATAAGCTATCGAGTGTATCATTTTAAAGGATTTTGAATATGATTTCTGTTTTGACAACCGACCACTGAAATAAATTGAAAAATGCAAAATGAAATTTTGGATTATTTAACTTATATTACAACTCGTTTTATGACCCAACGTCATCTTCATCTCCAGTCAGTTGACAAAGGCTTGGTGGGTATCAGTCGACACCATAGTTAGTAAAATGTGGTACACTAATTAAACAGCAATTATGCGTTTGCGTTTTATTCGACACTAAAAAGGAAAAAAATGTTAAATATTCGGTAGGGAAATGTTGACTTTTAAAAAAAGGGGATAAGGTTAAGTACGTATTTTATATAGTACTTAATTAAAAAATTCGGCTTAAAAATTTGGCATTTAATTTATACATATTTTTAAATTTTCATAATTGTATATCATTAATTAAGTACAAAAATTTATAATATGACATAAAAATTAAAAAAGATAATTGATATTGTTTTTATACTATATAATTAAATGAAAATACAAGAGTAAAACGTAATCCAATTATACTTATAAATAAAAATTTTTCATAAAGCTAACACATAAAAAAACTAGAATATAATATAAATCTAAATCAATTTACAAACTTGCATACCTCGAAATTTTTATTTAAACTGTAACTGAATTTGCCTTTTTAAATGAGGAAAAAATGGTACGGACTTTTAAAACGTGTTTTTAAATAGGACCTTTGCTAAATTATTTTTTCATACGACTAACCATCAGAAAGAGAATTTGTCGCCCTTTCAAAATGAAAAAAATGATACGGCCTTTTAAAACACGCTTCAAACAGAATTTCACTAACTAGTGTTGACGAGTCTTGGTGAAGTTATTCAGTCAGTAGTGCTATTTTGCTTGTTCGAGCTTATAAACGGCGGTTGTGGTGGTTTATTTGGAGCGGAAGAAGAAAATAACTACAAAAATAATCAGCCTTCTCCTTCGGCAACTGAAGATGATGCTTTGCTGGCCGGGGCAAATTGACATTTTACGGCCAAGTTAGGGGTTGTAGAAAAGGTGAAAATATGGGGTATTTGAACAAGTTGACCAAGTTTAAGGGTTGATTTGGATAATCTTCCTTTAGAGTTAATATATTGTATTTTCCTCAAGATGAGAGGAAAATTAGAAAAATGATTTGGTACTTTAATATATATTAAATCAAATGTATCCTTATTGGATTCAAAAAAAAAAAAAAAAGTATCCTTATTGAATTATACATTTATTTTATTTTTTGAAATTAAATTTGTAAACTTAATAAGTAAAAAATAATTTAATTTTCTCGGACCGACTCTCTTCAAACAAGAGAAAAATAAAATTAATTTAAAAATTGTGATTTCCTTCTTATTTTCTTTCCTCCCCACAAGTACAATCCAAACAAAAACAAATTAATTAGCTGTATGATTCCAACTAATAATTTGCCAAATATAAGATGTAGTAATAAGTATATTTTTGCAACTCGATTCCATTATGAATATGATATGATATGATCCTCTCTGCCCCTTCCTACACTACACATCCAACCATAAGCCTCCTCAGCTAACACTCTATCTGTCCCTATACTCTCTCACATTACATCACACACCCACCATTATAATACTATACTATATATATCCATTTCACGTCATGTCATGTCATCTCACATCTACACTATTTATTAATTATTATTTATTATTAATACAATGTTAATGCATGGTATGTATGTATGTATTTATATGTTACTCTGCTTGGTGAAAAAAAAAAAAATGTTACTCTGCGTTGCGTGCATACTAGTTAGTTAGTTTCGCAGGCGGGCGTATTATATGTCTGCCATGTGATGACGTTGCATTATTTAATTGGCTGAGGATGATGTTATTTTAAAAATTTTCTTTTCCTGGATTCAGCTTTAAAATCGAGACGCATGCAAAAAAAGCCATCATGGTGTCCTCTCTGTCCCCACGCCTACCCCATCCTCTCTCTGTTCGTGCCTTAACTTCTGTATTTTATAAGCTCCCCTATTCGCGCGTTTTCCTTTTTTAGTTGCCCTTTTTGTTTCTGTTTATTTACCAATCTGCCACTCCCTTAAATAATCCCATTTCCAGTTAATTTGCTGTTCATTATTTCATATTTATACGAGTTTCTAACTAACTACTATCAACTTGCGTATAATAATTTCTTTTGAATTTAATCATTCATTTATAGATTCCAAAATTGATCCAATTTCAGAAGCATTATTGACAAGCAATTGATTAAGTTTGGGGTTTGAATTGAAAATATCTGATAATTAATCAAGTATAGTTGAATTTCAAAATTTAATCAAACATTATACAATGATTATTTATTTTATTAATTTGTCAATATTAGTCCTACCTTCAAAGAAAGATACATCTTATCACGTTTTTTCATTATCAACAAAATATATGTCAATAATGTTCAAATAAGCTTCCATTTGATGTTGACTTATAGTGCAATTGTTTTTATTAATTGTGTTAAAAATTTCAAAATTTTCCTAAAATTGGTAATTATCTATTTAATTAAAATCAAATTCATAAAATTAGTAGAAAATTAATTATTTTTAGTATGCAAAAAAGAGAATAAAAAATTGATGGGTAAAAAATTGATTTCAAGTTCAACATCACCAAATTGACACTAGAAGTCACAATCATGGTAATTTCACAAAAATTCTTTTTAACCACCTAAGTTTGACATTTTATCCACAAAGAATCAAAAGGAATAACACAACAACTAGGGCAATGTGGTCAATACAAACACACACCAATTTGAAAAAATATAAACAAATTTTTTTTTCTCCCATTTTCCCACACAGTGGAAGCTCAAAAGAAAGGAGAGAAGACGGTCTAACTCTTCTTCTTCTTCTACCTCTCTCTCTCTCCTGCGTGTAGCCGAAAGCGACGAACCAATGAAAAATGCACACATGAAAAACCACACACACCAGCACAGCTAAAAAAACCCCATCATAATACAAAACAAAAAACAAACCAACAGAAGTAAAACCAAACTACTTTACTTACATTTACTCTTTTCTCCAAATATTTAAAAATAATTTTTTTTTTTACTTTTTTCTCCGTCGTCTTCAACAACTGAGAGAGAGAGAGAGAGAGGGTTGTTCTGTTCTTTTGCTCTTTTATTACCACTACTCTCTCCAAATTTCAAAACCCACTTTACTTTTTTACTCTTTGGCTTGTTAAATCCTTCACATGTTGCCAAAGCCAAAACCTTTTGTTAAAAACGGAAACGCTTTCATTTCTTTTCTTTGTTTCTGTTCTTTTTATTTTGTTTATTATATGGGTATCTAGGAAATGTTTCCTTTTCTTTCTTCTTTTCTGGGAATGATACTATTCGAGGCTTGGATCGGCAGTTCGGTGCCGTTTTGTTTGGTGGAGGAAGAGAGATCTCTTGTTTGATTACCAATCAGTAGTGGGTAGGGTTGAAATCGGAGATAATCGTTTCTTATTTAGTTGTTTTTGGTTGTTTCGTGTGGCATTTTCAGTGTTTTGGTGAAGTAGATCGTTTGGTGTTGAGCTCTGATCTCGAAAGGTTTATGCTTTTCTTGTGTTTGGGGGTTGTCTAATAATAGACAAAACGAAGATAACGATGTATCCAATCTGGATATCGCTGTTCCTGGTGGCTTTATCTCCATCCTGGCGCTTTACTATCAAACATTAAAGAAATTAAAAAAAAAAGGTTGAAGATTTACGGTTCTATTCATTTTATAGCTATTTTGGATACTAGAAGATAAGTAAAAATTGTAATTAAGAGTGGTAAACTAGTGGGTTTGCTTTCCTTTGGGCGCTATAATTTGTGGTTTCAAGTCTGAGTGGAGTCCCACTTGTGTCTTATTTTTTTCTTATGCTTATCTTGAGCTCCACAAGATGTTAGTATCAGTGACGATGGAAAGCTACTTGGGCTAGTTTTAGGTTTTTAGCTTCTTTTTATGTTGTGAATTTAGGTTTAAGTTATCTGTTGCAGTATCATTTCTAGAGGGCACTCTGAAGCTTCACATATTGGTCTAAATTGTGATTAAGGGAGGGAAGCTACTTCGGTTTACTTTAGTTATGTGCCTTTATTTTGAGTTTTTTGCCTAAGAACATCTGCTAGGCTCTCATTTAGCTTAGAGGAAAGAAAGAGGTACTGATTGGATTGTGTGTAAAGCTGTTGAGATTTTCATCAAGGGCAAGAAACCTGGGGTTTTGAGCTGCACTTCTTTAGGGGGTATATATCTGTGAAGATTTTTGGTGAAATTGAATTTGAAGATGGCAATGTCCTGCAAGGATGGTAAGCAACCAGCGAACTTGGACAATGGAAAGTATGTTCGCTACACGCCTGAGCAGGTCGAAGCCCTAGAGAGGCTCTATCACGAGTGCCCCAAACCCAGCTCCATTCGCCGCCAACAGTTCATTAGGGAGTGCCCTATTCTTTCCAACATTGAACCCAAACAAATCAAAGTTTGGTTCCAGAATAGAAGGTACGAGTTTTTATCTTTTCACTTGCACAACATAAGTAATTTTAGTTTGTTTCTTTGGAATGTTTGTGTTTCTTCATTTCATAATTACTGTGTGAATAATAATTACTTGGATTTGCAAGTTTTTCTTATTTGGTTCAATTAATGCTTAAAATGGTCCGTGTGAACTTTGTACTTGTTTATTGACATTGAACTTCACTCTTGAGACTGGTACATGTACACAGCTTTTGGTTGGTGAGAGGATTTAATACGATGAGAGAGTTGAATTTTTGAATTGAAACTCAATGATTGCGTGAAGAAATATGAAACAGAAGAAACATTATTTTTTCCTCCAGTAATTTGTTTGGTTGATGCTTATTTTAGTGAACCATGATGTTTCCAAACATTTTCTAATTGAATTTTTTTTTTATAATGCATTTTATGTTTTGGTTTGATTTCTCAGATGTAGAGAGAAGCAGAGGAAAGAGGCATCTCGCCTTCAAGCGGTGAATAGGAAGCTGACTGCAATGAACAAGCTGCTCATGGAGGAAAATGATAGGTTGCAGAAGCAGGTGTCACAGCTGGTGTATGAGAATGGCTACTTTCGCCAACATACCCAGAACGTGAGACTTTAAGCCTGAATTGCTACATTTTCTTTATCCTTATCATATGCTGTTTGATTACTGAGAAAGTGTTGATTAAAGTGGCAGAGGAAGGATTTTTGTTTCTTTTAATTAAATATTAGTAAATTTTATTGAAATTGAAATAGATGAATTGTTTTATTGCAGACAACGCTTGCAACCAAAGACACAAGTTGTGAATCAGTGGTAACAAGCGGTCAACACCACTTGACACCTCAGCATCCGCCAAGGGATGCGAGTCCTGCAGGGTTAGTGGGAATATTGTTGTTAGGTCCTTTTCTGTTATCGTTCTTTGTGTGTGTATGCATTAGGAATATTAAATTCATGCTTGTATTTTTCCCAGGCTTTTGTCCATTGCAGAAGAGACTTTAACAGAGTTTCTTTCAAAGGCCACTGGAACTGCTGTGGAGTGGGTCCAAATGCCTGGAATGAAGGTACCTTTTCCTTTTGCCACTCTTTTTTCTTTTAAAAAATTTTATTAATTAAAAAAAGTTTCTAGAAAAATATTAAACATGGTACTTAGTATATTATTTATTTTATTTTACTTTACTTTGCTAAAGTCCTCCTATTCAAGGTAGAAACAAATTAATCAATGCATGTACTGAAGTTAGTGTCTGTAGCACAAACCTTGATAATGCTTGGCTACTGAACACCATCTTTCTTCTCAATTTTTAATTAAATAATTTTGGAATCTGCAGATGCATCAAAATTACCAAATTAGCTTGTTCTGCTCATAATTTTGACCCTCACCATCAATTGTTTTTTGTAGAGCTTGTTTTTAATTTTAACTAATTGGCTGCAAAATATTTTTGTTATGTACAGCCTGGTCCGGATTCCATTGGAATCATTGCTATTTCTCATGGTTGCACTGGCGTGGCAGCACGAGCCTGTGGCCTAGTTGGTCTAGAACCAACAAGGGTAAGTGTAATCTTTCTCTTCTCTTTCATTCTTATGGTTTCAGCTAGTAAAGCTAAAGCACTGCATTACTTTGCTTTTATTACAGGTTGCAGAAATCCTCAAGGATCGGCCATCATGGTTCCGTGATTGCCGAGCTGTGGATGTGCTGAATGTGCTGCCCACTGCCAACGGTGGAACCATCGAGCTGCTCTACATGCAGGTAAGGACTAAGCATTTGGTGCTTATCATGTCTGTCATATAAAGCTAGTGCTAATTGTGTATGAGTTTGACCTCACACTTTTCTTCATGTTATAGCTCTATGCGCCGACAACATTGGCGCCTGCTCGTGACTTCTGGTTGTTGCGCTATACTTCTGTTTTAGAAGATGGCAGCCTTGTGGTATGTTCTCAAAATATTTCAATTCTTTAGGTCACTGCTCATTTTTAGTGATTTTATATTTGTATTATAGTGCTTTTGTATTCATTTTATTCTCTAATACATAATTTAGATCTGCGAGAGATCCCTCAAAAATACTCAAAATGGCCCAAGCATGCCACCAGTACAGCATTTTGTGAGAGCAGAAATGTTGCCGAGCGGGTACTTGATAAGACCTTGTGAAGGGGGTGGCTCGATCATACACATAGTTGATCATTTGGATCTGGAGGTGGTTTTGCTATTCATGATTTTCATTTTCTGTTAGATCTGAAATTCCAAATTCCTAATTACTGAAAATGGATAATAATTTGGGTGTTTATTGTACAATCAACTAGCCTTGGAGTGTGCCTGAAGTGCTCCGGCCCCTGTATGAATCATCAACAGTTCTTGCTCAAAAGACGACAATGGCTGTAAGTTCACAAGTTTAAACTTTTAACTTTCTGCTTTTTGAGATTTGTAATTGTGCATGTTCTTATGTTTCAAAATGATGTTCTTGTAAATCATGAGAAGTGCAGTCTAATTTTGCTTTTTTTTCCATTTACATTCAGGCTCTGCGCCAGCTACGGCAGATAGCTCAGGAGGTTTCTCAGTCTAATGCTACCAACTGGGGTAGACGACCTGCAGCACTACGAGCGTTGAGCCAGAGGTTAAGCAGGTCAGTACATCCATACTATTTTTACAGCATTAACCCAGGGTGTTACCTTGTATTTGGAATCTTATTGTGTGACTTTGACAGGGGTTTTAATGAGGCTCTAAATGGGTTTACTGATGAAGGATGGTCAGTGATGGGAAATGATGGCATGGATGATGTGACTATCCTTGTGAATTCGTCTCCTGAGAAGTTGATGGGTTTGAATCTTTCCTTCAATAATGGATTCCCGTCTGTCAGCAATGCAGTTTTATGTGCCAAAGCATCAATGCTTTTACAGGTTAGGATGATAAAACAATTTATCAATTCAAAGGCTTTCTGGATAGGAATATAGTAATTTGAATTAAGTGTTGGTTGAATATGCTTGGTAAGTTTTTAGTTGCCGTCTCTTTAGTTATCGCATGGATGTTGAACAGTTTGTTTTGTTTTTTTCTGCCACTATGTCCATGTATGGTGTCTAACTTCACATTTAGTTTCTTGTTTGAAGATCATTTTTCCACTTGTTTATTTTCTGTTTGCTTTGCTACTCTTGACGATAGTGGCCAGAATATCTAAAACTGATGTAACTATAAAGTTTTTGCTTTTTCTTGGTACCTGCAAGTAAAAGCAAAACTTTTTTGTTGGTATTGCCGAAATTTTCTGGATTTGTGCTTTAGTAACTTCCCTTTGACATACTTTATACTATTACTTACTTTTACTCTTTTTTCTCCTCTTGTGCCATGTGCTTTTGTGACTTCAGAATGTTCCTCCGGCAATCCTCCTTAGGTTCTTGCGGGAGCACAGGTCAGAATGGGCAGACAACAACATTGATGCTTACTCAGCTGCTGCGATTAAAATTGGTCCCTGTAGCCTACCTGGGGCTAGAGTTGGAAGTTTTGGAGGCCAAGTCATTCTCCCACTGGCTCACACTATTGAACATGAAGAGGTGAGGGATTCTTTACAATTGCAAAGCTATTACTTTGTGAAATTAAGATGCTATGGTTTCTTTAACTCTTTCTAATAAGTTGAATTCTCTCTGTTTACTAGTTTTTGGAGGTTATCAAATTGGAAGGTCTGGGTCATTCTCCTGAAGATCCAATAGTGCCTAGAGACATGTTTCTTTTGCAAGTAAGTATTTTTCTTTGCTCTGCTTCTTGTGGTAATGCCACTCTTGTCTTGTAATTTGTTTTGGGCTTGACGCGCCAACCTCACCCTAAATGAACTTTTATTCCTTGTCTCAAGGGGATTTTTTCTCTTTTCTTTTGTGAGGATGTTTCACTCCTTTTGCTTTCAAATGGAATTGTAGCACTGGAGTAAATTTTATTTTTTGAGTACCTTATTTTCTCTTCTAATGCATGTGTACTAAATCTTGAATGCAACTATCTAATGGTTTTGCACATGTTACCTTTTATATAGTATTCTCAACGGTTCTCTGGCTTAGCATTGTTTATTTCTACTATTCTGACAGCTTTGCAGTGGAATGGATGAGAATGCTGTTGGCACTTGTGCTGAACTTATATTTGCTCCCATTGACGCATCCTTTGCTGATGATGCACCTCTTCTACCTTCTGGTTTTCGCATCATTCCCCTTGATTCTGCAAAGGTTAGCCGTTTGTACATGCATGCAGTCTTGTTTCCCCAGGCCTTTCTTTTGTCTATTTTTTGTTGATGAATTAATAATGATGCAGGAAGACTCCAGTCCAAATCGCACCCTGGATCTTGCTTCTGCTCTGGAAATTGGACCAGCTGGAAATAAATCATCTATCGAGTACTCTGCTAATTCTGGTTGTGTGAGATCTGTCATGACAATTGCATTTGAATTTGCATTTGAGAGCCATATGCAAGAACATGTAGCATCAATGGCTAGGCAATACGTTCGCAGCATTATATCATCAGTTCAGAGGGTGGCGCTAGCGCTATCTCCTTCTCATTTGGGATCACAAGCTGGTCTTCGACCACCACTTGGTACTCCTGAAGCACAGACACTTTCTCGTTGGATCTGCCAGAGTTACAGGTATGTGCTTCCCTTAATATTGTCTCAGTCGGACATTATGTCCTGTTGTTTCAGTGTATAAGCCTCTACCTTGGTTGAATAGATATCAGTGAAAATGGGATATTTTCCTGTCCGCTGAAACATTTGCAACATAAAACAAGAAATCAATTTTCTTTTTTACCTTTACTTGTTGCTGTTCCTTAATCTTGTCTTTCTTGTAAATTTTATGGGAAGCGATAAGTCCTCTTACAATTTTTTCTGCAATCCAACAAGCTATTTCCAATAGAAAATATGGACTTGAAAGATGAATAGTTGTTGATCATTTAAACCTTTTCTTGGATATAATACTTCATAGCTCTTAATTTAATTTATAAATAGAACATTGTTTCCCTCAAAAAAAAAAAAAAAAGAACATTTTTTTATAATAAAAATGAATCTGTGATATGGAGGGGAAAAAATGCTGGATTGGTTACATTTACATCATACCTGCTGTAGACATGATTATGAAGTTGCACTTAATGAATGATTTAGAACTTTGTGAGGAAGAAAACATGGTGTTGAATATAGCTGTTGTGTTTATAACTTTGAAGGTGCTACTTGGGTGTGGAGCTGCTCAAATCCAGTGGCGAAGGAAGCGAGTCTGTTCTCAAAACCCTGTGGCATCACTCAGATGCTATCATGTGCTGCTCTTTGAAGGTGCAGGCTACTTCCCTTTCCCTCTTATTTTCTCGTGCTACTTCAAATCCCTGAACTTGAAGTACTTAAAATCTGACATGCATCCATCAAGCTTCTACTACATCTTTTATTTTTCCCTTTTGCAAATATGTATTGCAAAGGAGATGCTGTATGAACATGATTTTGTCATGCATCTTCATTTGGTGGTGTTTCCATCTTAGCAATTAAGGCATTGTAATGCCTTCTGATTGATTTATGTTTCGGTTATCTTTGGCTTTAACTGAGTATGCGGTGCCAATCCAATCCTACAGTTCAAAATTTCTGTTCTAAATGTGAGTTAAGCATATATTAGTGGCTTCTTTTCATTTGGTGGCATTACAATTACATATTTAGATGTGAATTCCAAATCATATGGTGGTTATTATTATGCTTTCTTTTTTTTTTTCAAGTTGATGTTGGCCTTTGGATTGGAAGCATTTTGTTCTAAAGCTATAACATATGCAGGCATTGCCGGTCTTCACATTTGCAAACCAGGCTGGACTTGACATGTTGGAAACGACTTTGGTTGCTTTGCAAGACATTACTTTGGAAAAGATATTCGATGACCATGGACGAAAGACTCTTTGCTCAGAGTTCCCACAGATAATGCAACAGGTTTGAATTTTTCTCTTACAAGTTATTTATCATCAGAATCGAAAAAGAATAACCGTATGATATACAGATTTTGCTCACGAGAAATGTTAAGCCGTTAATGTCTGATATTTAGTTTCTTGAGCATAGTCTGATGAAATGGATGTTGTGCTGCCAGGGTTTTGCTTGTCTCCAAGGAGGTATCTGTTTGTCGAGCATGGGTAGACCTGTTTCATATGAGAGAGCAGTGGCCTGGAAGGTGTTGAATGAAGAAGAGAATGCGCACTGCATCTGCTTTATGTTTATAAACTGGTCTTTTGTCTGAGTTATCGTTATCAGGTCGTAATTCAGTGAAGTTGGAAGAAAGATAGAAGTAGAACTTTGTCAGTGTTGGATTTTATGGATTGTTTATGATGTTATTATCTATTACAACCTTGGTATACTTGGTAATAGTACCTTTGTAAGTTTGCTGCTATGTACTGGATTTCATTTTGTGTGGAAATCATTTCACATGGATGGTTGTATTTTCCCCCGGATAATTAATAGGGTATTGGTGGAAAGCTACTTTAATGATCTTTCAGTGTACTGTCTTGTTTAGATTATTATATTAGATTCAGGGCAAGTATGAAGATGAAATTGAATTTTCCAAATAGTAGCGAAGTTATGTTTGTTTGAAAAAAAATTGTAGGAATTTTGGTGAGGTAAGAAATTCAAATTTTCTTGTTATTTTTTTATTTAATGTGGGTACAACTATTTAGTAGTTTAGAAGCTAATTACAAATTTCAGTACTACCAACGTTCATATATATTCAAATTTAAACCCATGGTATTGCAGCACCATGATTTGAACTCAAGACTGTCTCTTGGATATTTGCTTTCTGGACTGGTTTAACTTGAATCCCAATAATTTTTATGAGCAGTAACAAGAAGGTATGGATTCTTGAATTTGTAATATGAATTTAGCTACAAAAGGATATGAAATGTGGCAACTAAAGAATCAAGAAAGTATAGCATCTGTTGTGATTCAAATCCCTCTCACAAAATTTAATTAGCCGTGCCAAAAAAGTTATCTACCAACAAGTTTGGTGCAACTGTGATTCACACTGAAGATATTTATAGGTCATTGGGAATTTAAATTAATATTGAAATTTCTGCATTTTATGCTCTAGTATTTTACATTTAGTAGTTTCGGATTTTTTTTTTTTTCTGAATTGTATGCAAAATCATATTGACTGCAGAATTTAAAAACTACAATCTATAAATTGGAAGCAAAATAACATTTTATTCAAATATAAATATAGTCAGATACATAAATGGAATACATAAAACTGTATTAAAGATTATGGGTTTAATTAAATAAAAGGCCTTGTTGTGGTTAGAGTACAAAGTGAGGACTTGGACTAATCCATTACTCTTCTCAATATCTAACAACTACAGCCTTAGTTATTTCCTAGATTTTGGTAATAAAACAACTGCTACATTAGAATGTGACAGGAACAATTACATAATTCATAGTTAAATAAGAGGATATAAAAATCCTAAAGATGGATACCATCATATCAACTAAGGAAGAAACAAAAATGCCCCTCAGTTGAAATTAGATGCTATAAAATTAAACTAATCTGAATCAACCCCTAAGTACCCTTTTAAGGCATAAAAAAAAGGGTTGTTCCAGAAAAAAGGGAGCCAGGAAAAACATGTATAAGACCTGAAAAGAATATGTTTATAGACCGAGTTCTTAGAAAATTTAGCTTTTTCCGAATTCGAACTCAGATCCATGAACATGTTATAGAATTGTTATTAGGTTAATAGTAATAAAACTATTTTTTAAAATTTAAATTTAAAGCCTTAGAGAAGATTAGTTAATTCGGCATATCAGTATGGCAAATTCAATTAATTAGCCATTGTGAGATTATTCATATCTCTTGTAATTGCAGCAATGCAACTTGAGCTTCTTGCAATTCCTCCATTCTTTGGAGCACCTTTAGGACTAATAGACTGAGCCCTTTTTGTGCTTTTCTTTAACATTTCTCTCATTGCTTCAGCTTGAAAAAGCACCGGATAAGCTCTGCCAAAGCTATTAAACCTTGCACAAGCACTCATATGTGCATTCAAAGCTTCTTCCATTAATTTCCCACCATTTTTCTCCTTCTCTTCTTTCACTGCCTCAGCACATAACCCACAAATCCACTTCCCTAAGAACTTGCTGCGAACGCGATCAATGTACTCAGGGGTACATTCTTCACTCATCCCACAACACTCACATTTTGCATCTTCAACTTCTGATATTGGTGGAAGCTGCTTATTCATATCATCAATTGCTTCCTTGCACAGTTCAAATGATATATCGGATCTTGTTCGGTGAAGATTGTCATTGTTAAACGACATTCTTGGTGGCTTTGAGGACAAATTTTTGGTCTTATTATTGTTGTAGGTGCTAGTAAGAGCCTCCCCATGTGGTGGTGCCATTTTAGCAAGAGAAAAAAAAAAAAAAAAAAAGAAACCCTAATCAAGATTTAAAGAAAAGAAAACTAGGTTTCTTGAGAATGAAGAAACTTAAGCTTGCTATGTAGAGTAAAGTGTTAGATGGACGCACCCTATTTATAATGATTCATTTACAGTTTCTTGAGAATCTTAATAGTGAACATGAGTGGATATTGGAGATTCACCTGTCAATTTGTTAGTGCAAACGTGAAGAACCGTGATCTTGCTAGATTTTTCAAGAAAGTAAATGAAAATGGGAAATTTAAAATTTTTATCAAACTTTTTTGAAGGTAGTTTTATAACTGTTAGCTGAACATCATTGTCATATGATCGGAAAAATTTAGGATATTTTTGCATGTTTAACTGCTTTTGTTGCCTTTTCTTGGTGCTTATTTAGGGGGTGGTTTTTCCTATACCATTCCTTTGTAAGTTGCTCTATTCAACATGGCATTCTTTTTTCGGGAATTAGAGATATATGAGGCTAACTCTTGCTTTGCTTGCTTGTGGATTTGCTTAGGTCGTGAAATTAGTAGTGCAGTTGTAATTAATCAACACAATTGTGGTGGAAAAAAATTAATTGTTATTGTAGCATTCTTTGACATACCTAACAAATAACTTATTTTTTAATTTTATTTCTTCAATTTTCTCCCTTTGGAAATTATAGAAGAAATTTTAATACTTGGTCATAATTTCAATTTGACTTTTTTTAGAGGATGGTACCATCCTTTATTACCAAGGTTATAGATGCACCTGACACTATAATGTAGTTTGACATGCTATTTTTTTTTTAATATAGTTATAAACTTACGCACCCGGATGTGAATAGGGAAATTTGAACTCAGTCCGTTAGACTCGAAAGTAAAAGTCTTATCACATCTGCTGGCCCCAATCACATATAGTTTGACTTGCTAATTTGACTAAACTTAGTATGGAGTAATTATTATTATTTTATATGGTTTACTAGTACTATAATAATAATTAATACTAATATTGATCAATTTTGATGCCGTGAATTAATTATTGTTTGACTAGTATTTTTATATTCTACTCTCACAGTTCAGAAATCCTACTTTTCATTATGGGATGTTTATAATTATAAGTCTCATTACGAATTTTAATGTCTATTAATTAATATTTTTCACCTTTACATTTTTTTAACATATATTTTTCACTTTTACCTTTACAATTAATGAAGAAAAACTATGAAAAATATAACCAGGAAGGGTAATATAGTCAAATATCCAAGATTTCACTATTATGTAGATAAATTAATTATCTTTCTTTGAAGGTGTGAAATGAGAAATAAGCTCATATTTGTGAATTGAGAAAGAATAAAGGATATAAGCACAATGAAATGTATTGCATGGAAGTCATTTCCATCACAAATGTTATTGTCAAATTGGTCAATATCATTAGAGAAAGTTACCTCTGTTATATGTGTAACACTTAATACTACGCCTAGTTTGATCCATAGAAATTACATTCTATTATAGATGGGTTCTGTAGAGAAGAAGCAAAATTTTCTTTCTTATTTCAAAATAACAAATTCTAGTTTTTTTTTTTTTTTTCCAGTAATAACAAATTCTAGTTAATTATACTAATAATTGTGGCTTAAATTCACTTGTTATCATGTAAAATTGTTGATGAGTGGTTCAACACTCATTATAAAAAAAAAGAATGAGAAATGGGGTTTAATTGAAAAAAAAAAATTATATGAAGTATATATAAATATTAAGATGATAATTGATTGGAGGTAAGTAAACTAGTAAAGTAATAAACTCTAACCGTCTGTTTCGTTTTATTCATCTTATTTTTCGGAAAGTAAACTTCATGATTTTCTCCTACACAAGTGATGTAATTTTTCGAATCAAAGGCAAGGAAATACAACTTTCCGAGTAAAAATGATAAAACTACTTTTTTACTATTTTATCAAAACACGATTAAATTAAATTTATGGGTATTATTATTTTTTAAAGTATAAAATAAATGTAAGTTAATTTTAACCACAAATACCTTGAAATCACATTTTTTGAGAAATAATAACTTTCCTCCAAATTAACTTTTTAAGAAATACACCATGAAAAGTGAGCAAATTTAATCAAATGATGTACAAAAGGAAAGAAATAAAGAAATATGACTTAAAATTTTTATAAGAAATAGATTCTTGGTCGCTTAACGAATGGTTTTTAAACACATTACTCATCATTTGCATGCATTTCCCATTCAAAAAATATTTATTTACAATAAAGTAATGCAAATTGATGATTCACGAGTAAGGCCATTCTCTCCATACAGTGTTATATATATATCTAACCTTTTTCAATTAGGATTGATAATAACATGATAGAAAACGACTTTCAACATTTGCCCACAACCATAACCTCTTGCTACCTTCACGAGTATAGGGGTAGTTGCAACAAAAAGATTAACAATTAAATGCACCTAAACTTTTTTAATTAGTCACAGGTCATCTTGAAAGAGAAACTAAAAAATAAATTTCATACTAATCTTTTTTTTTTAAAATTAACTTTTGTATTTTGGAAAAATTAATGATGTGGAAGGAATGGCTTAATTTAGTGGCCAGATTCTTTTATAGATCTTGTGAATATTATGAGAGATCATAATGCCATGCACGTAAAAGATCATTTTCGCTTTTTTGATTGGCAGAGCCGTGCCATCCACCAGCAGAGTTAGATTAGCATCTTTCTCACCACTACTACTACATTTTTTTTTTACCATTCGAACTTTACGAGAACTTTAATTTTAGATTAATTCATGACTGAAATTTGGTATATATAGAACTTTAACTCTATGTACATATGATAAAAGCAGTGAAGTGTACCAATCTGATGCTCTCCTTGGCCTTAAAACTCCAACAACATCAGCTGTTAAAAGCTGAGAAATAAACACAAGAGGAGTATCAAGCCATTTGACTCCATCTGCAAGGGAAACTGCATGCCTTGCCAAAGCATCAGCAACCTCATTCGCTTCCCTATATATCTTCCTCACCATAACCACCCAGTCACGTGCTAACAAATACTTGCACCTCTCCCACCAAATTACGCAGCCGGAAAGGGAGCTGGCTGTGAGTTGATAACAACTTGACTGCTGTACCTGAATCGGTTTCACTTCTAACTTTGTCCGCGCATGCTGCCAACCCAGCTCCAAAGCATGAAGAATACCTCATATGGATTTTATTATATTTTGCTTTTATGGATTTTAATTAATCTCTCATTAATCTACTTACTTAATCCAAATTCAACTTATGTTTTCATAAATGGAAAATTACAATTTTTTTTCCTGCATTTTCATTTAATCTGCATTTTTATCCATGTATTTTTTGAAATAGACTTTTTTATTTCTATATTTTAGAAAATTATACTATTTTGTTATTTTTTGCTAAAAACAATTTAAAATTAACAAGTCATATTTCATTTGAATTATTTCTTTGCTTTGATTATAAATATGATATTAGTTTTGACAGGAATAATATTAATTTATTGGAAAAACTAAAAAATCAATCAATTGATCAAACATGTATTTTAGCATTTCCAGCAAATATATGTTATTTTAGTTAAAATGAATATCACATTTGTAATCAGATTAAAGAAACAATTTAGATGAGACATGACTTGTTAATTGCTATTAATGTTTCCAGCGAAAAAGAATAAAATAGTATAATTTTTCCACAATACAAAGATAAAAAAGTCCATTTAAAAAAAAACAGAGATAAAAATGTAGATTAAGTAAAAATACAGAGATAAAATTATTTTTAGAAATAAAAATAGAAGTTTTGTTACTCAGCAACGTTTAGTTGCTTAATTATGACTTTAATATGGTACAAATAAGCCATCATATTGCGTGTTCCATTCCGCAAGAGCTTGTGCCAAGCTTAATAGCCCAAATTTATGAATCTCGAACTGTACATTCAATTCAAGCATCGATCTTCCCTCGTAATAGAAAGCAATTGCCATCCCTCGGGGTTTGGTAGCCAAAACAAAATTAATCCTCAACTTTTTTTTTCCTTTCTTTTTTGAGAAAATATTTTCTAAAATATAGTCCGAGTTTAATAATTTAGGGTTGAGAGAAAGGGGAAAGTGGCTAGGATTTCATGGCTACAATTATACGCTAATTAATCTAGATTTGATTGAGCAAATCCACATCCACTAGAAATAACAAAACTTTCCTTGGCTAACATTTTTACTCATCTATTTAGGGGACACTCTCCTTATGGAGGGTTGGCTGAATGAGTCATTTTAACATTCTATTGAGGAGAAAGTAGGATTTTTTTTTTTTAAAATAGTTATAAGTTGGGGAGGGGGAAGGGGGAGAGGGGCTGAAAGTAGGATTGAATAGGATCTAAAATTGTATTATTTTCAATTTTATCCTAAGCGTACTAGTCCAATGACTTAATATATCCATTCAATTCAATGGATCAGGAGGTAAGAAAATTGCATGCCTCATTGTTTGAACTCTCCCTATTTTCATTAGGAAAAAAAAAACTCTCTCTATTTTGGAATATGATATTACCTTTATATATATATATATATTTGGTATTTGGTATCAGAGCCGTGTTCTTTCTATGGCACCTCCATGGTTTATTAGACAAATACTAGATAATATAGGATTAATCGATTTTACAGATAGGACAGAAGTATTACAATTTAAAATTGGTCTACAAGAATGCATAATTAATGAAATCCAACAGCATGAGTTACTTTGTGATCATTTAGAAAACAATTGTGATATGCATATTGCCACTTTAGGATTTATTTCAACTATTATAATGTACTGTGATTTATATTTATAAAAATGAATGATAGACAACAGACAGATTTAGAGATTGAAATAAATAGAAAATTAAAAGTGATTTGTCAAAAAATAGTTAATTTGGAAATTAAACTTGAACAACTAAATACTAATATGAATTACTTAAAAAAATGCACAAACAGAATTAAATAATAAATTTGCTGTATTAAATCTTGGAAAATTACCACAGCGGATAGACTTATTAAGATTATCACAATTAATAGAAGAAAATAAACCCAAAGATATTGAAATATAGTCTAAAGAATTACTAGTCCAAATACAATGTCAAGTAAATAAAAATAAAGATTACTTTGACCAAGAATCTTTGGTTATCAAACAAGAATTAGAAGGCTTAACTACAATGATTAAAAAATTAGAATACACTCTTACCCATTAGGATGAATAAGTATTTAAATAATTATTATTCTGAGGCCACGAAATATGTTGAAGGTTTTAATAAAAAATAAAATGAAACTAGTGTTATACCGGGATATAATACTAATGAAGTAACAAGATTAGCTGATCAAAAAATAATTCTGCAATTAAATACTGTTATTGCACTATTAGCTCATTTACATAGTAGGGTAGAGACATTGGATAATAGAATTAAAAATATTGAACAACAATTGGAAATTAGGACTAAAAAACCAGATGATAGTATACGACAAATATTACACAAATTAGATAATAATAAAATAGGAAAGCCTATTGAAATTAAACAAAAAAAAGTAATAATTGGCTGGTTTATGAAGGATATGAACAACAACTTAATTCTACAAATAAAAATAAAGGTAAAGAAAAACAATGAGTAGATTTGTCCCGTTTACTGGTACTTCTAGTACGCTGAGAGGTGAATCCTCTAGGTCTGAAACTATTCAAGAATCTCCAGGATTATTAGATAGAGTACTTAGTAGGAGAAGAAATAGTGATGTAACATTAGATGAACTAATAGATATAGATAATAATACTGAAATATTTTCTAGAGAACAACTTAGGAACCTAAGGGCTAGAGTCTTATACAATGTAGAACCCCTAACAACAGGTGTTAAAATGTTCCAAACACGTATGGAGAGAATATTAGCTTTAAAAGATAACCAACAGGAAACAATACCATTAATTGATCAAGAGGCTTACAGCAAGATCAATAGGGAATATCCATTAATACATTTAGGTGCATTAATTATAGGTGTTAGAGGATTGGTTAGAAAAGAATCAGGAACTAAAGCCCTATTAGTAATAGTTGATACTAGGTTTCAAGATTTAGACAAACAAATAGTAGGTACTATGGAAGTAGATTTAAATAATAATTCAGCTATTGTTTATCTTTGTCCAGATTATTCAATGGATATAAAGGATTTTAAAAACCATTTAAAAATATTGGTACAGGTTAAAGGTTTTGGTAATTTTATTGGCTCTAATATTCTATTGGATATACACTTTTTAGGTAAATTAATGAAAAAACATGATGTAAATATGAGATTAAAAGTTAAAAATATAGTTGACGTTTTAACTTTAAAAGCAATAAAATTTTTACCCCCAGAAAAAATATCTTCTAAACAATTAGCAGGCTTAGATTGGGATATACAGAATCCAAATTAAACAACTGAAACAATAGCTCCTGCTGAAACTTATGTCTATAGCAATGGTAAAAATATGACACTTAGGATTGGTAATTATAAGATAACTAATTTAGGTGACATGGAAGATTTGGAAGATGATAAATCACAAACTGAATCACATACTACTACATCATGATAATTTATCCTAAAGAGTTAGGATTAGGTATTTTGTCCTCACAGGAACTAATAGAATTAGAAACACAGTTAAAACAAAATGGTCAAATAAAAGATAATATAACTTTAATGCAAAATAATAATTTAGAAGTAATAGGTTTGGAAATGAATAAAGATCAAATAGATTCATTAGAAGAAACAGAATCACAACAATCTTTAGAGTCCCATTTATTAATGAATCCAGAAAATTCTACTGTACAATCCGGTAATACTAGTAGAACACAAACAATAGGTACTAGTGTATTTGAAACAGGATATGGTCCAAGTCCTGATGCATGACTTACACCAATACAATACCCTTATGGTATGCCACCTAGGATCCCTGTATTTAACTACCAAGAGGCAAATGTAAATACTAGAACCAGAGGTAAAAGAAATTTTTGGGACTATCCTTATATTAAAAATAAACAAAATATAATGTTAAATATTACTGCTATACATCCTCAACAACGAGATACTTACTTAGAACAATGGGCAAGTGCAGTACTTAGGGATTTTGTAGATAGACATGATAATGTAGAATCAGGTGAAGAAATGTTAAAAGTAGCAGAAACCTATTTAGGTGATGTTGCAAAAGCATCATGGGAAGGAATTAAACAATCTTTTCCAAATTTAATTATTGAATTAGTTAACTAAGGACCAAATATAGGAAACTTTACAGGATTAATTCATAGGTTAATTACTAGTAGAGATGTCAATACTGGTCAAATTAAAAGACAGATCGAAGCTCTTAGAGATCTAGAACAATTACAACTTAGGGATTGGAAATTTGCTATTCCTATCCTACAAGATTTTACTGCATTAGCATCAATCTCAGGTCAGGGCCGTCTCATAAATTTAGGAGGTCCCGTGCAAAGTATTAAAATTAGATGTTAGGCCTTATAAAAATTATGATATATATAATTAAAATAAATAAAAAACATATACTTGAGAGTGGTTTAGTGAAAAATGCTTAATAATATAAACTGTTTAACCCCAGGTTCAATTCCTAGAGCACACATTTAGTAGTATTTTTTTAAAATTTTTCTAAATTTGGGCCCTTAAAAAAAATGGAGGCCCTGTGCAAATGCATAGCTTGCACAGGGCCTCCAACGGGCCTGTCTCAGGTAATACTTTTAATCCTAATATAATTAGGCAATTATTTGCAAAGTTACCTACAGATTTAGGTAAAAAAATTACAGAAGCTTGGCAAAAAACTCCAGAAGGTCAAGGTGATGCAATTGAATTTTATAAAAATATTTATTATGCTGAACAATTTGTTGTAGGAAAACTAAAAGAAGAATGTACTTATATAGCTATCCAAAAAGATCTTAAAAGTAAAAACTATAGTTTTTGTAGTACTATTTTTACACCCCAACAATATGGAGCCACTAATACAATACAAAAAAGAAAAACTTATAAGAAGTAACCAACTAAAAAACATTATCTTAAAAAATCTAGGGCTAAAAAACCTTATCTTAACAAAGAAAGACATGTTAGGAAATACAAACCAAACAAAACTTATAAATCAACAATCACATGTTATGCATGTAATAAACCAGGTCATTTATCTAGTTAATGTCCATCCAAACATAATCTGTTTACTAAAGAATCAGATTTGGTAAATACTGTAAATGATGATTTATTAGAAATTACTTCAGATGTATCTGATAATTCAGATATTTGGTCAGTCTATTCTATTGAAGGTTTTGAAAATCAACAAATTGACAGTGAGCAACAAATAGGCTATGATAGTTATGAAATACAACAACATTGTGAACTGGTAAATAAGTATGAAGAAATAGCTCAAACAGATAAACCTGAAAACTACCAACCACTATTTACAAACTTTATAAATATAGAGGAACTACATTCTGAATTGAGTAAATGTAATCATGACTGGAAATTAGGAAAAGGTTCAAAAACAATAAAATGTGTAGGTTGCATATTTTATCCAACAATAAGTATAAGACATAAATGTTTAAAGTGTAATACTGAAATATGTCTAAATTGTATTTGAAAATATTTCAATATTACAATAGATCTTAAAACTACTAATATTAAAACTTATGACAAAAACCAAGTTTTAGAACGAAGAGTTAGAACCTTAGAATTAAGAATGTCTCAATTAGAAGAATTAATTGAAGGACTAATAGATAAACCCCAGTCTACTGATAAACAAGTAGAAAAACAAAAAGGTATAGTTATAAATGAACAACTAACCAATTGTCTAAATTTACTTACACAATTAAGTTTAGTCTGCTCACAACAAATACCATTAATATGTAATAGGAATATGTTATATTTAGTATTCATAATGGTACAAATTGTTTATAAGGACTATACAGTGCAAGCCCCAGCATTAGTTGATACAGGCGCAACAACAACTACGTTTGATCAAACTATTATTCCATAAAAATATATTAACACTACTACATACCCGTATACTTCAACACAATTCGATGGTACACCATTAGTAACTAATACTTATACTGATTACTTTTATCTACAATTACAAAATAATTATCAGAAATTTTCTCAAAATTACTCTCTTAAAAAGGCATGGGTTAGACAATTAAATCACAATAAATTAAAAATTATTATAGGATTAGACTTCATTCTCAATCATAATAATGGTATATTACCTACAAAGGATTATTTAATATTTTTCCAAAATGTATGTATTTCACCAATAATATCAGAGTACGCTAAGGAGAGTGGTGGTATTATTACTGATCCCCAAATTTGTAAAACAGAGCATAGTCAAGAATGTACTATAAGTTGTAACAAAAATGGATGCAAAGAAAAATGCACTACAAATTATACTTGTACTATACCAGGACAGTGTAAAAAATTGGCTTTAGTAGAAATTGAGTCATCTGAAAATACTGGAATTAAAACTAACTTAGATTTCTCTTGGAAAGAAACCCAAATGCTTGAAAAATATGATTATGATGATTCATTATTTAATGTAAACCTAGGATTAAAAGTCCTAGCATTAATCAGGGATGATATAGATCACTTAGTTTCTACCTTAGAAAAGCAAGAAATTATAGGAGAAAATCCTATTAAATACTGGCACTTAAATAATATAGTTTGTAAATTAGATATATTGAATCCAGATTTAATTATTAAGGATAAACCATTTAAATATAGAGATTGGGAAATAGGTGAATTTAAAATGTACATAGAACAATTAACAAAACTAAATGTTATACAAAAATCAAATTCTCCTCATAGAACTGCTGCTTTTATAGTTCAGAAAGAAAGTGAAAGAAAAAGAGGTCAATCTAGAATAGTATTTAATTATACTAAGTTAAATGATAATAAAAAATTAATAGAATGGTATTTTATTCTAGGAAAACAAAAAATTACTATTAGAACAGACTGTGAAGTTATAGTTAAATTTGCTGACACTAAAGATGAAAGAAAACTAACATCAAATAGATGGTTAAAATTTAGAGATAGTTTGTTACAATTAGGCTTAAAGTTTAAATGGGAACATATTAAGGGAAAAAATAATATAGGACCTGATATACTATCTCGTCTGTCATCTTATATTTCTTAATTTTTTGTAGGATGAATATGCAGGGAAAAGAACATATTAGGATTGGTGATATTACTCTCCAAATACAACGAGGAAATAGGACATTTGCATGTCCTGAAAGAGAGAAATTAGATATTACCCAACAGGTTTTAATTAATAATATTTGGAATATACAGACTATTAATGGTGTCTCATCTATGGGACAAAAGGTTGTCACTATTAAGGCATTAATAAAATATTTTTTAAAAACTCTACAGTCTCCTACTGCAAAACATTTTTCTTACTATGTTCTTACTACTGGACCTGAGGCTAGAATTTACTCCACTTGGAAGGAAGTACAGGTTATACTGGACCAATATACTAGGTTTCCTCATTTAAGGAATCCTAATTTCAAAGGTTTCTATAATTATGAAGAAGCGGACCAGTTCGCTAAAAAGCATATAGGCTTGAAATACAGGATACCTACTGAATGTTTAAGGCCAACCTCAACTGGAATTTTATTAAGGCCACAAACTCCTAACATGATGGAAGATCTGATCCAATTAGATCTTCCAGATGTTACTACTGGATCCAGTACAAGTTAAGAACACTCTCTCACTATTAAAACTTATGA
Source organism: Croton laevigatus (assembly GCA_949640765.1). Lineage (NCBI taxonomy): Eukaryota > Viridiplantae > Streptophyta > Magnoliopsida > Malpighiales > Euphorbiaceae > Croton > Croton laevigatus. The sequence continues at coordinate 24,710 of CATIWJ010301141.1, forward strand.
AGAGGCTTTGTCTAGTAGACTTAAAGCCCATACTGCTCTTGATAAGGGTAAAAGTCCAATGGGCCAAACCCAAATCTTATAGGCTTACAGTCCTTCGGGTATTCAAACTGGATACACTATTGCTAACATTACTGTATTCCAACTATTTGAAAAAATGGATTGGAATAATGGGATTAACTGTTTTAAATCGCATCTGAATATTGACCTAAAAATGTTTGAAATGTTGTACAATTTCTTGTCAAATTTGCAGGATAAAGAAATCAAAGACACTCCAGGCATAAGGATTGCAGGAGAAGTAGGATTTATTAGGAAAAGCTGTGAAAAGAAATATGCCACATGTGAAAGTGAAAACCACTTAGGACTACTACATTGTGAATGCCAAATTTGCAGATATATTTCCAGAGCCATAATAAATCCAAGAGAGTTTGAAGTTAGAAACTATATGGGAATCCCTGTGACTATTGAACTATTATTCAAATATGGCTATCTATCAACCTTACTGGTCCCCAACTTTATGCATACTGGTCATATATCTTATTTACAGGAGTTACTTAGTTACATGATGGGAAGAGGAGCTTCATTCCTAATTATTGAAGTAACCTCAGCTCCACCACAGTTCACTAATGGAGAAGCTATTAATATAGCTCAGCATGCAGTCTATATCAATACCAAAGAAACTATTAAAATTTAGCATGACAATCTCCCTAAAAATTATGGAACTAAATGGCACTGTGAGAACTCACTGAATCCTCAAAGAAAACACTGGAAAGCCTCAGCAATGGCAATGGATTTTGAGTGCCTTGAAGAAGTAAAAATTGAAGAATATGGGCTGGCTGCACAATATCCTAACTGTAAAATCTTTGCTCCTTTTATCTACATACAGGACTACACTGAAAAATGCCATGCTACACCAGAAGTTGAACAACTGGCAATAATTCACAAGCTCCAAATGAAGTATCTGGATTGAGGACCCTACAAGCTCGATTGATAACTGAAGAAGTGGGATCCACCCACTATAAATAATGGAAATGGAATCAGCTTTTATAAAGTAGATTCTCTCCTATCCTTATGTATAATTATTTTGTCGTTTTGTACGCACTGACCGATGTCTATAAACTCAGTGCGTTCTGTAATAATTATATTATGTCTTTTCAAATGATGTAAGCACTTACGTAATTTTAAAGTTCCTAAAATACCCTTCCACTAGAGGGTATGTAATGTAAAATATTTTGATTATAAATAGAAATGAGCAGCTCTAAGCTAAATACGCTTGAGTTGTACTCGCACCTTTCTTCTAATTCTCTCTATTGCTCTAAGTGTGACTGAGCTTCTTCTTTCTCCACTTCTAAGCCTTTATGATCTGTTGAGATCTGTGTAGGTACCTATAACCAAACCCTAGCCTTGCAATCATACTGCATCTATTGTTTGTGTTGACTATTACTATATTGATTAACTTGGTTAAATGATATATATCATGACTGGCTAAAAAGATAATCTCTAACCATTTATAATTAAGATAAAAAGAAATATGTAATTACTATTATCTTATTTAAAGAAAGACTTTAGACTTATGGAAGATCCTTGTTAAGAATAAATTTAATATTGGTTTTATATTAAAAGAAATCCTTAAAATTTACTTAAACCTTGGTAAATATTTTGGTCTTGATGTTCCTTATCTCTCTGATTAATACAAAAAACGTAAGCCTAGGGGAAGATATAAGTCCTTATGGAGAAGGAAGCTGAAGTACCCAATAATGGCTGTTCGCTCAAAATTATACTATACAAAAGCGACCCGCAAGTATACGGGGCATTGTAGTATATCGGTGGCAACCAAGGTTGTATTCACTCAAGGAATCGCAAATTGAAAGAAAAATAATTTAAGAGAAAATTACTTGTTTATGATTTATAAAATGAAAAGCTTAAATCTTGAAATTAAAAGTAAACAACGACGAAAAGCAATAAGTTTGATGCAGCTAAATTCACCGAGTTGATTAAACTTAGAATTCAACTTCTTAAATTAACTCCACTAGCAATCGTATTCATGGAATTTTTATAAAATAGAAGCATAAGTTGATAGCTCAATATTCACTTAAAACTTATATTTCTAATTCGTTTTAAGAACTTAATCAGACGTCAGGCAATGAATTCTACTCTCGTATGTCATTCAAAACCTAAGCCATACAAACGGCAGCTCAACACTAGTTCAATGGCATCCATAACAGTCCAATTAAGTCAAGAAATAGAGCAATCAACATGGCAAATATTCAACTTAATATCAACTTCAAAATCCCTCAAGACAAGTATTTCAATCAGTTCATAACAAACATGTCTATCCCACAGAATTAATTGCAAAACAAAATGGAAATGAAACATTAACTAATGGAATCAATTCTCAAAATCATTAACAAAGACTATCTTAATTCAATCACAAAATATAGATTAATCTGTTTCAACTAAATCAATAAATAAAATTCAGTTCATCAACATATTCTCAAACCTAACACAATAAATTCAAAATAACAGGAATGAAATTAAAGAAATTAAACCAGAAATTGAATTCCAGATGAAGAACAGAACCAACTCCGTCCAAGACTGATCCGCTGCTTCCAACAACGTTCAGCATCTTTTCAGATCACCGAACCAGCAAAATGAGCAAACCCAGCCGCTGTTCCTTCAGCCTAAATCGTGCGAAGCAGTCCCCAGAAAATCGCATCCCTATTCCTTGTCTTCGTTGCGTCCAGACCCCAAGAAGAGAACTCTGCCCTGTGGTTCGACCCCGTCATTTCCGATCGGCACCAAACCAGTTCAAGATCGCCTTTTTCTTCTTTACCCAGCTTATTATCCTTTCCCGTTTCGGATCGTATTCAGCTTATTACTTCAGCAACCAGAATCGCCTTCCAAGAAGAGCTGGCGTCGTTTCCGATCGCCGTTCAGCCGTCCTCAGCGTTCCAGCAGATGAGATCGTGGTCGCCGTTCTCTTCGTTCCTCACCAGATCGTCCTCCTCTGGTTTTTTTTTTCGTTCTATTTTCAGATCGTTCCCCTTCAAAAACCCAGCTTCCTATTTTGATATTTTTATCAAAATCCCCATCGTGTCC
>CATIWJ010301146.1:0-18938 GCA_949640765.1 Croton laevigatus
AAAATTATGCATGTGCATTTAAATTATTTGTGCTTTATATTAGTTAAAGTATCCACTGAGCGTAATAGCTCAGCAAGTTTGGTTAATCCTGAACTTGTAGGTCTCCGAAAGATGTGAAAGAAACAGGAACTGATAAATAGCAAATGGGTCCGAAGAACGTAGACTGGCATATACTGTGAAGATGAAGTCAGCACATGCAAAGTTAGGGTAGATAGAAAAAAAAAATACCCTTATTATTGTAATTTAAGTAGACAGAATATGAATTATGTAATGTGACACTTCTTAGTCCGGTTGCAAATGGTCGGGTAAGGGGTGTTACATTTACCGTATTTATAACTTGTTTATTTTTTATTTACAATATGTTTACTATGTTTATGATTTTTTTTTCTTTTCTTTTATAATGCCTTTGCTTCTTTAAATTTTCTATTACTAACCAATTATATCTTTCCATACTTAAGTTATATTTCTAGCTTCACAAGTTTCAGGACGTGACATAAAGATTAGGGAATAAAGTGGTTCCAACGAAAGGATAGTGTAGATGCTCAATTTTTGCTCCAAAAAATGATAAGTGATGATGATTTCGAATCCAAGCTTCAGGAGGATTATGAGTCTCAAAGCAGATCGATTATTTTCCGAATGAACAAGTTTAAAATTTTTAATCTTTTCCTTAAAATCACATTTTCCAACTCATGTTTGGGATTGAGATTAATTCTCTAGTTTTCAATTTTTCCAATTTGTGTGAATTTTATTAATGTTAAGAATCTGGGCCTAACTCACCTGAAAACTGAGTTGACAGGTGATGATTGCCCAATATTATAAAGACTACATTCTCCTCTCTCCTAATCAATGTGGGATTCCAACACACTCCCTCTCACCCATCACATGTGAGCACATCAACCCAACGGGTGCAACTGCCCATCACGGGCAACGGATAAACATCCCAACACTTGGAGGAGGAGGCAGGCTTTGATACGATATTAAGAATCTAGGCCTAACTCACTTGAAAATCTGAGTTTTTATGTCAGTGCTAAAGGATAATAATGAATTCAGCTCCTCATAAGTTCATTTGAAATTCATGAAATAAGTCTGAAGAGACTGTTCCTGCTGTTCAGCTCGATAAAATGCTTTGCAAACATAAAAAATACAAGAGATATTCCCCTTACCAAAAAACAAAAATGCCAGATAATCCATCACTTCTTTCACAAATTCGCAATGAGAGATATGCCTAACATATTCATTCTCAATGGAATTTCGGATTTACAAAAACAATTGAGCATCAACCCGTAACCATTCTGCCCTAGTTGCATCAATAGGAGGATCCTCAATCAAGTGCTGATCTTGCGAAATGCTGCGTAAATAGAGTCGAATAGTTCTAGACCAATCAAGATAATTTTCCCCATTTAATTTCTGTTCTGTGATTTTGGACAGTATAGGAATAACTTGAGGCATAGAAGTGTTATTTTGTTCAGTAGTCATCGTAGGAAAAATGCAGGAGCATCGAAATTCAGAGATTGAAGGTGCGTGGGGTTCACGTACAGACGAGTGACAAATTGGACAGAAAGTGTTGCCGGCGCGTGAGCTTTACTCGCTTACCGTCCGACGACAAAACTCTGGGGAACGGCCAATCTGAGGGTGGTGCTCCAGAGGGTGGGGGCGGTGAAGCAAAGAAGTTAATGAATGAAAAGACCTGGAGTAATCTAAACGCTGCTTTCTAGGGCAGCACAAAGAAACCTTCACTCGCTGGTTGTCCAACAACAAGACACTGGGGAACGGCTGGTCGGAGCAAGTCGCCGCAAGTGGTGAGGGTGGTGTTGCACAAATGTCACTTACAAGGGTGACCCAAGGTTGTCAAGAACGCTGCTCACTTGGGCAGCACAGTACCGGGAAAAAAACCTAAAAATTCAGAAGCTTGGATATCAATTCCAAAGCTCTGATACCATGTTATTTACATAATTTCTAATATATTCTTATTGATAATCACCTAGGTTTATATACAGAATACTAGGTATAGTAATGGAAACAAATCCCTATACAAGAATAGAAACAAATCCTACATTTATTCTCCTAGATTACTACTATACACATGATTCTGTAACAATTCATAATTAATTTAATTAATTAATTAAAATTAAAAATAAATTTTGAAAGGAACCTAAGTGCTAACCAAATCGGTTTTGGGTTGACGGAACCAAATTGATTCAAATCGAAATAGTTTGGTTAGATTGAGAACCAAATCTTTTTAAATTGATTTCTTATGTATTTGGGGGTCTTATTTCCTTCACAAACATAGTCTCTAACTTAGTAGAGAATATTAAAATTGGTCCTCGAATTAGTTACATTCTTTTAATTTTTGTCAACAATTTGAATTGAAGATATAATTGGTGACTAATCCACAAGTTTAGAGTAGGTCTGGAAAAAAGTTAAATTGGGAGTGAAATTGGGAATTTGGCCAAATTTCGGTGTATTATAGTTGGATAGGCCTGATTGAGTCAAATTTTCAAAAAGCAAAATTAGAAATTATTTCATCTGATTTTATGACTTATAAAGACAATCTAACTACTAAAAAGTACATAAAAAATAAAAAAATGGAGGTGCACGTTGAAGTCATGCAACCATTTCACTTTACTGATCTTAATATAATTGGCCAAGGAAAAGACCAAATTATAAAATCAGGGAAAGTGATGCAGGCAATGACATCCATAATGCAAAATTCAAAGTTCAAAGACTTTAAGTTCCAGTATAATAATTGTCTTGCTTCTCTAGCAAAATAATAGCCACACAGAAAACCCAATTAAAACAAGAAAAAGAAAATGGCAGGGTCCGAGGCAGAGCAGCTAATTCTTCTGGATCTGAATCGAAGTGGTTTTGCGGCAAGGGTCAGAATAGCATTGGCTGAGAAAGGTCTAAAATATGAATCGAAACTAGAAGATTTGAGCAACAAAAGTCCTCTTCTTCTCCAAATGAACCCAATTAATAAGAAAGTTCCAGTATTAATCCATAATGGGAAACCCATTTGTGAGTCAATGATCATAGTTCAATATATTGATGAAGTCTGGAACCATAAGTCTCCGTTGTTGCCTTCTGAACCTCACCAGCGAGCTAATGCCAGGTTCTGGGCTGATTATATAGATAAGAAGGTCAGTTATTGTTAGTATTATTATTATCTTTGGTATAAATAAAGTGAATTAAAACATTATTATATACTTGCAGATCTACCCTATTGGACGAAGTTTATGGGGATCTAAAGGAGAAGCAAAGGAAAAGCCCAAAAAAGAGTTGATTGAATGGCTGAAAATTTTGGAAAGAGAGCTTGGAGATAAACCATATTTTGCAGGACAGAGCTTTGGGTATGTAGACTTAGCATTTATTCCTTACGGTAGTGCATTTCACAGTTATGAGACTTACGGAAATTTTCGCATGGAAGAAGAATGTCCTAAGATATTGGAATGGAGCAAAAGATGCTTAGAAAAGGAGACTGTATCCAAATTTCTTCCTGACCCAAGTGCTATAGATGAAGCTGTTCTTGCAATGAGGAAGAAACTAGGTCTGGAAGACTAATTTTCATTTGATAGACAAAAATAAATAAATAAATAAATAATTTGCATTTTGGTGATTGGATTGGCCCTCTTTTGAATCCAATCATCAAAATGCAAATAACTTTTTATAGTGGTTTTTGAATTTTATACTTTGTATTTTTCCTTTTAATAATAAAATGGTAAACTCTCCATTAAAAAAAAGAAAAGAGAAAAGAAAAGGTTAACTCTTTCATTAAGAAAGATAATTCAAAGAGTAAAGATTGTGTTTGATTTAGAACACAGTTTGGAGAAATAAATAATGTATATTAAACAATTGACATTACATGGTTGGATAATTAGTATTACATTTATAGATCATTTTCATTAGGTCTTAGTTTCTAAAAATTCAACATGTATTACGAGTTACATACATAATCACTTATGCCATTCATTTTTTTTTTCACTATATATGTCATCATATATGCCATATACACCATTATATATATATATATATCAAAAGATGCTAGTAGTATTTACTTAATTTTGTACTACTTGCTATTTACTACTATTTTTCTTGTTATTACTGAGATGGATGGACTGAAGGAGGTTGTTGTTTTTTTTTTTTATTAACCATGATATGTCTTGAATTCTAATTATGGCTAGCACCTTTAAATCTAGACTAATTCTTATTTAAACCGCTAATTCTTATTCGAGCAGAATAGGTCTCTTTTAAGAGGCAAAACTATGGTCCTAAATTTTAAATGGCTGCGTACATGAGGGATTTTGAACCCACGACCTCACTTTAAGTCGGGAAAACCCCTTACTAACACATGTGCCTTAGGGTTGGCTGAAGGTTGCTTTAGCTTTGCATAATATAAACTATGATGATGCTTGACCTTTTGATGTTCAATCTCTCATGCAAGAGATACAAAGTATTTATATTTCTTTTGTTGCGCATAATAAAGCTCGTGTAACCAATGTTTTGGTGGACTGTTGGGTTTGGAACTCTCAACTCCTGGGTTTTATTTTGCAATCTTTATCTTCTGATTTAAGTTAATAAAATCCTACTTATTCTTTACGAAAAAATAAATAAAAGCAAAGAATTATTGGGGCCTTTACAACACTAACACAATTTTTTCATATGTATAGTATAAGTTCACTTTTCAAAAAAAAAAAAAGTGGAAAAAATTACTTTAAACCCAAAAAGATAAAAGGAAAATTAAATTTATTTTTCTATTAATTATTGTTTATAATTTGTTTATTATTATTTGTAATAGTTCGCAACACAGTTTTTATATATGTTTATTATTTGTTTAAAACATTATTTATACCTATTTCTATTTGCCATTGTTTATAACTTGTTTATCATTATTTTAATACATTTATACTCTATTTATACAATGTATACCTCACCAAATACTCATCATGGATGGTCCTCCTACTTTCTACAGAGAAAGTAGAATGTGGAGACTTTAGATTTGACTCCTTCCAACCATATTGTTACCACCAATTTGGTGCTCCAGTGAGAATTAACCCATGTTGTATAGCTCAGACTATTATTTGGTACGTTAGTAGTATTTTCTATATTAAAAAAAAATTCACTAGAGGGAAATTCCAATGGTGAAAAAAATAAAAAACTCGCAGTACTCTACTACAATCATGCTCAATCTAATATCCATCAAAAGAAAGATCACTGGGAGAGAAAGCTAATCCTTTCTCTTCCTCATTGATGGCTTGTGTGTAAGTGGTCGAGGTACTGTTGTCCTTCGTTTGCTCTGCTTTGGCACAATGCTAATAATTTCTTTGATTCGTTTTAGTAATGTTGCTTTGCTCTTTGTGGAGTTGGTCACATTAGCAGCGGGAGTGACAAATTGTGAAAAAGAAGCAATATTGTTTGCAGAATTTGACTATGTATTATAATTAGACACAAAGTAGTTTTTACTCGTTTAATTTGCAATTATATATAATTTATAATATATAGTGAAATTTCATAAACTTCGAATCCAAATCATTGCTTTGATCTGGAAAAAAAAAATTTAAAAGTACAATTTGAAAACTAGCACGGTCCTTTTACAAATTTTCTTATCTAATAATTTTTTAGAAAAATGTATAAAAATATATGTTATTTTGAAAAATAAAATAAAAGGAGTCTACTTATATATGTATATACATTTTACTCAACAAATTTCTTTTTTTTTTTTACATAGATACTCTATTCTTCTTGGGAGATTTGGGGAATGAGATTGATAAGCCTCGAACCCGAGACCTCAGATATCAGGAAAGAGATGCCTTACCACTAGCCTACTCTCTTGGGCTTACTCAACAAATTTTGAAGTGATTAAGCTCTTTAGTAGATCACATGTCAAAAAGTGATTTAGCCAAATAATAATAATAATGTTAAGAAAATGAATCACTTTCAATTTTGAAAGTCATTTTTTCTTTTTTTAACAAAGCTTTTTTTTCCCCAAATTTTTTAACAAAAAAGTCCTTTTAATTTTGAAAGACAAGAAAGGTCCACAAGCACGGAACAAAAGTGATACACGCAATGACAACCACAATAAAATATCTATTTACAATCCATATTAGAATTCAACAAAATCAAATTCGACTATAAAACCCTGCAGAAAAACAATTGTCATCACAAACAAGAACAAGAGAAAAAATAAAATGGCGGAGGCAGAAGCAGAGCAGCTAGTTCTTCTGGATTTGGATGTATGTCCTTTTGCAGCAAGGGTCAGAATAGCATTGGCTGAGAAAGGTTTAAAATACGAGTCTAAACAAGAAGATATTAGCAACAAAAGTCCTCTTCTTCTCCAAATGAACCCAATTAATAACCAAGTCCCAGTATTAATCCATAACGGCAAACCCATTTGTGAGTCAATGATCATAGTTCAATATATTGATGAAGTCTGGAACCATGAGTCTCCATTGTTGCCTCCTGAACCTTATCAGCGTGCTCATGCCAGTTTCTGGGCTGATTATATAGATAAGAAGGCCAGTTATTTCATTATTTCCTTTACCTTTTTCTTGATTATTAATTACAAGCTGAATTATTATTAATTTCCTACAGATTTTCCCCGTTGGAGGAATGTTATATGTATCTAAAGGTGAAGCAAAGGAAACAGCAAAGAAAGAGTTGATTGAATGCCTTAAAATTTTGGAGGGAGAGCTTGGAGAAAAACCATATTTTGCAGGTCAAAGCTTTGGCTATGTAGACTTGGCAATTATTCCTTTTTGTAGTGTTTTTCACTGTTTTGAGAGTTTCGGAAATTTTAGCATGGAAGAAGAGTGTCCCAAGATATTGGAATGGTGCAAAAGATGCTCAGAGAAGGAGACTGTGTCGAGGTCTGTTCCTGACCCAAATGCTCTGTATGAAGCTTGTCTTGCATATCAGAAGAAATTAGGAGTGGAAGGCTGATTTACATCTAAATGTTGTTTTACACTTCTCTGTGGTTTATTATCATCTTCATCCTTTGTATTATTGTATCTTTCATGACTATTAATAATAATAAGGGATTATACCAAGGTTAGTGGTGGAGCCAGGAATTTTTCGTTGGAGGGTTTAATTTCTGACTATGTCACGGTGAATCTAGTAGAAATAGGGACAACCACCTTTCTTTGGGTTTAATTTTTCCTAGCAATTTTAGATTCATCGTAACTCTTTTCTCATACTTTTACATACATATAGAGCTTCAATTTAATGTTTAACATTTACCTAAATCATTATCTATCAATCCTTAACAAGTCCTACAAAAATTCTGATTCTACATTAACTTACCAAACACCTCATGTTTTCATTATTCACTACAAACATCAATCATACATTTACTAGTTAAACTTAGGTGCTTTTCCAGCAATATGCCTAGCATAGCCAGAGGAAGCATTAATAATAAACCATAATAGCACACATTTCGTTGCTCATAAACATAAAGGTGAATATTGAGATATTTCAACAGACTAAATCAGAAGCACAATTGGACTCTTTGCTCCCTATCTGAAGAAACACTAATTTGAGGTATATAAGGTTCATTATTTTCATTTTCATTGCAAGAGCTACATCAATTTAAAATGCAATGCTGAGTTTCTCATGTCACTCCAAATCTTTTAGAGAATTCTTCCAATTTCCAAAAGTAAGTGTGGAAACAAATCATATTAATCATAACAAATTTCAAGGCATAAATAAAATTCCAGCCGGAAGTAATGTAAAAACAAACTACATGCTTTATTTTGATGAGTGATTCCTGGAACAACAACTCAATCAATTAATTAATCAAACCAATCTACATTCAGTTCCATTTGATTTTCAAGAAATATACATCTAAGCTAAGCAAAATTTAGAAGGAATTTAAGTCAAATTTCTAATCTAAAACCCTAAGAAAATTTAAGTCAAATTAACAACAACAAAAGATTTAACCAAACTTACCTCTAATTCCGGCAGAGCTGTGGCTGTAGCAGAGACCGGATGGTGGCGGCGTCGGCAAGACAATAATGGCGGCGGGCTGAGCGGCTCCGTTTCTTTCTTTCTTCCCCTTCCTATTTTCACTTAGCACACGAAGCTGCTTGCTTCTGCTTCTGTCTTCTGTTATCTTTAATTTGATTTTTTTTTGTTAAGATCAAAATGATGTCATTTTGATCTTTAAAAAAAAATTAAATGAAAAGACATCATTTTGATCTGTTTAGAAAAATAAAAAAAAAGTGAACCGCACTGTATAGCAACTTCATATTTCCTTCCTTCCTTCTTTCTTTCCACCTTCTTCTTCATTCTTTCCAGACGGTTCTCTCCAACAACCGCCGGCCCTTCTGTATTTTCTATCCCCTCACCTCTGTAATGAAAAATTTTTTTTCCAAAAAATCATGGGGCCAACGCCCCTTGTGGTCCCAATGTGGCTCCGTCCATGACCAAAGTGGTTGATTATACCAAGGCGACTAGAGTTTTCAACTTTTAAACAAAAGTACTCATTATTTTAAAAAAAAAAATTAGTTAAAAGAACATTTTTTGGCCTAAAGATTGATGAGGTCGTTTTGTTATTAATACTTGGTTCTACTAGAACCAGATTCTACTATTCTACTTTTTGGGAGTTTTTTACTATGTTTTTTTCCAAATCAAGAGTAAAATTTTATGTTCTCAGTATCGGATCAATTTTAGTAGATCATAATTTACAAAATTTAACTATGTATTAAAAATTTTACATAATTACAAATTCAACAGTTCTAATTATTTTATGTGCAATTTTTAATACAGAGTCAAATTTCTGCAAACTGTAACCCTTTAGAATTGATCTCGAATTGAGAATAGACAATCTGACACTTGATTTGGAAATAAAAATTAAAAAGTTCCAAAAATGCAAAAGTAAAACCTGGTTCTAATAGAACCAATTATCATTTGCCTTATTAAAAATAAATAAAAAGAAATTGTTTCAAAATGCATACAGAACACCAAAGGTAACAAGCAACCATCTTGATATCTAGAGACCTTAACCATCGACTGGAGTAACTGAATTGAACAGTAAATGTGGAGGCAACGACTGTGGCAGCTTGACCTAAGTGTTATATACCAAGGTAGGAGTGGCAAACAGATCAGGTCGAGTTAGGTTTGGGTTCAGGTCAATCGGGTTCGAGTTGACTATCCCCAACCTGAATCTAATCTGTTTAGATAAACAGGTTGGGAACCTCAATCCTAATCTAATCTGTCGGGTTATCGGGTCAATTTGATCTATTTATTTTTTTTTGAATTAGGCATATCATTTTCGAGTTAGGCAGATCATTTTCGGGTCAGGCAAGTCATTTTTGGGTTAGACAAGCCATTTTCGGGTTAGACAATTTATTTCGAGTTAGACATGTCATTTTCGGGTTAAACATGTCATTTTGGGGTTGAAATTTTCAACCTTAACCTAATTCATTTAATTTTAGGCTGGGTTCATGTTGATTCATTTAAATAAAAAGGTCGAAAACTCAACCCTAACCCCGCTATTTTCAAATTGGGTTTGTGTTGGATTAACAGGTTGGATCAGCTTTTGCCACCCCTATATCAAACTATTCTTACAAAGAGAAATAAATTAGGACTACATGAGTAATTTTATTTAATAGATTAACAATACGTATTTGCATTTTGATGATTGGATTGGCTCTATTTTGGATTGTTATGTTGTTGCCTACCTTTTCCAAGTGGTTTGTGAATTTTATACTTTGTATCTTTACTTTTCAATAATAAAAAGGGAAAAATATCTTTTACTCTCTGAATTTTGCCTAAATTTACTATCACCTCCCTGCGCTTTTTGAAATAGGCTATTTTATCTTCGTATTTTATATTTATTATACTTTTACCTCCCTCTGTTAATTTTCTGTTGAAAATGGGTCATTTATGATATTTTAATGAAAATTGAGGACTGAAATGAAATTTTTACGATCAAACCATAATTATTTTATCTCTTGCCTTTAGAATATGGTTGTAAATGAGCCGAGCTAAGTACTGCCAAGCTCAAGTTCGGCTTGTTTACTTTTCGAGCCTCTCGTTTAGTTTTCGAACAAGCTTTTATTAAGCGAGTCTCAAGTAGCTCACGACCTGTATATTTTCTATAAAACCATAAAAAAAGGAAAGAAAGAGATTGTGGGTGGATAATTATATACAAATTATTTTTTAAGCATTAATAAGTCATTATATTGCAATAAATATGAAATTCCAAACTAAAAATATTGATTTAATACATATTTTAGGCAAAAATAAAATTAAACGAGCCGTTAACAAGTTTGAAATATTAGCTCATTAATGGCTCATTTAATTATCGAGCCAACTCATTTGATTTTTCGAACGAGGTTAAATCGAGTCGAATTCCAATTAGCTCACGAATGGCTCGGCTCATTTACAGCCTTATTTCAGAAGGATCAAAACGGTAATTTTTCACTCCAAAACTCAATTCCATTTTTCAGTAGTGAACCTTATAAATGAGTATACCTAATTGAAGCCTTTGAACTGAAAATTCCAAAATAGTCTTTATTTCGACAGATGACTACCGGAAGGCCTTGATTTTGGCGTTTGAAGTTTTTGGGTCAAAACGATCAAACAAAAAAACCCGATATTAACTCCCTTTCTAGCCAACCAACGCCAGAGATGTAGCCGGTAAAAGACTCCCTTATGATCAAGGAGTCTATTGGTGGCCTTAAGTTGCTCGTAACACGTCGCAATAGGCGGTAGTGGTAAAGTTAGAAAATCGCAATTTTTTGCCTTTCGTCGCGATTTGTGGCCAGTTTTTAGGATAGAGGAGAGGACAACAAGCAGTGGTTTTTGTGCCAAAATGTTCTTCGTCGACCAAGCTTCATTACGGTGGTAGTGGCTTAGGTTGGAAGTGGAGGCGACTGGCTAACCATTCCGGTTTTCAGGTTTGGCGAGAGAGAGAGAGAGAGTAGAGAGAGAAAGGGGAGAGAGAGGTTTAAAGGAAAATTACCCATTTGATTCTGGAAAATTTTCGTTTAGTCTTAGAAAATTTCATTTCAATCCTTAATTTTTATAAAAATGTCATAAATGACCATTTTTAACAGAAAACTAATGAAAGTAATAGTATAATAAATGTAAAACACATGGATAAAATAGCCTATTTCAAAAAATACATGGAGGTGATAATAAATTTAGGCTAAACTTAGCGAGAAAATAGTAATTTTTCCTAATAAAAATGGTAAACTCTTTCGTTTAAAATAATAATAATAATAATGAAAAGGATAAAGATTGTGTTTAATTCAGAACACGCCTTGGAGAAATAAATAAATTATATTAAAGAGTTAACATTGCATATTTGGATAATTAGCATTACATTTCTAGATCGTATTCATTAGGTCTTAATTTCTAAAAACTCCTTATAAAGGGCACATCACTTTTATTTTTCTCATAATAAATCCTATATTAATTAAATTTACTTTTGTTGCTCTTCAGTGCTGTGTATTGATACATCAGTGTACCTTCTACAATTAACCTTAAAAAATTTAACGGTATTACGAGTCATATACATAAGCACTTATGTCATTCATTTTTTGCATTATTTTAATCTACAATTTAAAATTAAATTTTAGAATTTAATAAAATTAATTATTGTGAATGAAAATAATTGGGTTGGAAGAATCACCCCTTAATAGGCCTTTACAGTACTCGAATCCGAATTAGGGTCTGTTTGGTTTAGCTGTTTTAAACAGCTGATAGCTGTTGCTGATAGCCGATAGCTGTTGGTTGTTGCGGATAGCTGAGGGGACTAAGTGTTTGGTAAATTTATAAGCAGCTGTTTGTAGTTAATATGTAAAATGACTGATAAGGGTATTTAATAAATTTAAATTAATATATTAAATAAATTAAAATATATTATATATCAATTACAATTATAATATTGTGTCAATAAAAATTAAATGATTAATCGTCAATAAAAATTTCAATCATACAGAAATAGAGAAAAGAATGACGAAATTGAGTAATTTACTTCAATGATTGCTTAAAATAACATCTCTTTAAGTTGAAATGAAGGAACAAACAACCTCTTAGTTGATGCCACATTTGACTTCTGAGGAACCTTGGAGTATGCATCGAGTATCCTATGCATGCCAGAAAAACATTGTTTATAAAAGTAACTACAGTATTTTAAAACAATTACTAAAATTAATGCATATGTTAATCGTCTGCAGCAAGAGGATAACCAAGTTGATATGCTAAGAACATACAAATCAAGAATGAATATGCAAAAATCATATTAAATGTCAGAGAATTTCCTACCTAAATATACCAAATAACATAAAATAAATCAAGACTTCAATTATATCAACAAGAATATGAATTATGAACCATAAAACTGATTATCAAAGGATATATTGTAACTTTATGCCAATCCAATGGCGTTATCAAACTGTGCTCAACAACAAATGACTTGAATAAATGCTTAAATTAGCCATTTTTGTGAATAAACTGAATTCCAAAGACTCAAATATTGTGTTTGAATTAGGCAGCTTGAGAATTTTTCCACTGTGCCAGAACAAAGCACCATTTTCCTGATATACTTACTAATACTTATATCTCAAATCCTAAACACGTGCAATTACTTTAAAAAGCAAAGTCACTCTAGAAGCACCAAAAGACACAATGTTATTCATAAGGTGAATCACTTAGAACTGGATAGAAGGCAACCTATTCGCAATGATGAACTGAAAGGTTCAAAGAACTCATGCTAGAGTTGCCATTTCAACAAAATTAACAATCAGAAGCATTATGAAAAATCCGAGATCAAAGATTATAATATACTTGGTAAAAAGATTTGCAACCTCTTCACATTCTCGTGCACTGTAAAACCAAATGCCATTCACTTCCTGGGAAGCATTTCAATATAAGAGATATGGAACCTGAACCTCATACTCAATATCCCCCAAAAGATTTTCGACCAAATTATCTGATATCACCGACATCACAAAGCAAGCTGATATAACGAAATTTAAAATCATAGGCATGTTATGAAAAGCACTGACATCATTTAAAATTTCCAACAAATTCAATAATGACAATAACATGAAATTTGATTCAAGGTCTAAGAACTAAAAACTTCATTTATGATACCAAATGATAAGGTTAATATACAATACAGAAGCCACCCTATAACGTTTTGACACTAACATAAAGGTACTGAATGCATAAATTAAGAACTGCACTTTTGACAAAAGACCATGTAGCACCGTCTGGTTTGCATATGAACTATCAGGTCCTTGAAGTGTAGAACTGATACTGATGAGTCGGCCACATAGCACAGGGTGCAGAGGAAGTATCGGGGAGAACTTATGCATTTGGTCAAATACAGAGCAAGTAGAAGTCTAGAGTTTATGCTAATTGATTAATTCAACACAACAAATAGTCCATGAACTAATAGGTTGCACTCATATTCAAAATAAGCACAACCAGAAACTTCAATGCATTCAGGTGATTACCAAAACTGATATAACAGTCCAATCACTTAGATTATATTTTTAAACAATCAAAAAGTAACAAACCAGGAGATATCTAAAAGAAAACAATTAACAAGTATCACGGACCTGTATTCCGCCGATTCCACCGATTCATCATCATAAACTGAAAACGAGGCTGCGTATTCCTTAACAATTGAACGAATCAAATGAATTAAGAATTTCAACAGCAGCGATGATAAAATCTAACGCACTGATGATGAAATCATAAGAAACCCATTCGGAAAAGAAGAGAACGAAATCAAGCAAAACCAAATGAAATTGAAAAACGAAAAAAAAAAAGAGGAAAATTGAACTAAAGAAGAAGAGGAAAAGAACGGAATAGAAAAAGAAATCGCCATAAATCAGCAGAAAATCATTACGAATAAAGGATAATTTTGTCTAACAATGATAAAAATATTCAGTTGTTGGTGAAAAGTTCCTCTACCTCAGCTGATAGAATCAGCTGCGGTTCTGGCGTTCTATCGGCTATCCGTAGTCGATTGGAAATTTTACCAAACGCAATAAAGTAACGGAAAGACTTCCAACAGCTATCCCCTCTCTCCATCCTCAAAACCAAACGGACCCTTCGTCAACATGGTTGTGTTTGGAAACCAGTTGCAATTCCAAAAAAATAACTGCAAAAAAACAAGTACATGAAAGGTGTTGGAAAGTGGGTGAAATTAAAAACTAAAACTAAAAAAGACAATTAAATGAAAGCAAAAAACCTGAGCTGGATGCTTTTGAAAGGATGTAGTTTGTTATTATTGATATGGATGGGCTTTAGGTTGCTGAATCTTTTTTTTTTCTTTTTTAACAGATGGAGGTTGCTGAATTTAAACTATATTAATGTTAAATCTCTCATGCAGTAGATACAAAGCATTTCTATTTCTTTTGTTTTTTTTTAAACTAAGATATAATTTTATTATTCATGAATTCATACAAAAGTCCATCTGCAACTGTTTGCTACGAAAAAGGCTCAGCATTTTACAATTCTTAGATAAGTTATGAACAAGCTGATTACTACTTCTAGGCACAAAATGAAAATTAAAACTACATCTGCAATCTATTGCTTCACTGATATATTCAACAATTGGCTGTATCCTCCATGGGCATAGGATTTACCTTGTAAGACTTGAATGACTTCTTTTGCATCTGATTCAATTATACACTTATTAGCTCTCAAACTTTTCCGAAGTCGCACTCCCAATAATATTGCTTGAGCTTCAAGGATGAGAGGATCTTCTATAAAATCATTTTTCTGCACTTGACAATCCAGAACAATACAAATACTATTTCTTGCAACTGCAGCCATAATACCATTGGTAAATTGAGTTCCTATAGCAGCATCTGTATTGACCTTCAAAATACCCACGGGCGGAGGGGTCCAAACTGTCCTCTGCTACATCACATTCAATCCTTCCTCAGACATAGCTTCCATAAATTCATACTGATAAAACTTAGCTCTTCCCCAAATAGTACAAGGATCCGTTCTCTGTCTTTGGAAGATGGCTTCGTTTCGTGCCTTCCATATATGCCATACCAATTTCATTGCTAAGGCTAGATTAGAATCTATGCTCCCCTGCTGCTGCAACGTATCCTTCAAAGCATTCTACTTCTCATAGAATGAAGCTCCCCTCAAACGATCTTTTCTAATCCCAAAAGAAGAAAACAACCATACAGCTCTAGACCAGTTGCCCATAAAGAATCTGTGTGTCTCATCTTCTGTGCAGCCACGAAAAGGACAGTTTGCCTGGACCTGAGGAATTCTAATAGCTAATTACTAGCCAGAGCAAGCCCTTTGTGAAGAAGATGCCACATAAATAACTGGATCTTTCGAGGAACCTTCAATCTCCAAACCATTCTCCAATTTATATCCAAGAAACTTGGCCTGTTCTGTCTACTATCCAATAGCCGACTAGCTTCTCTGTATCCATATTTTGATGAATAATCTCTTTTTGTCGTATAGACCCAGATTAGTCTATCACTCCCTACCTACCAATCTTGGGACAGGCATAGCTATGGTAGCATCGACAACCCTGAAAGAGAAATTATTTCTAATATAGACTTCCCTCTAAGTTCTAACATTTATTAATTGCCGTACTTTACTAGCAGAAACATCCATTCCAGGTCGAATATCCGCAACAAATGGGAACTCCTTGGTGATCCAAGGGTCTCCAAAAGTGAGCATTTCTCCATTACCAATCTGCCATTTCAGATCTTTCACAAGCACATCCCTTCCCGAAAAAATACTTTTCCATGCCCATAATGCAGTAGCTGAAGCTGATGCATTAAGGAAGTGAGTAAAGGGAAAATATCTCCCTTCGAAGACCCTTGCTAGTAGCGACGTATCATTATTCAGAATTCTCCATCACTGCTTTGCGAGCAACGCAAGGTTTATCGCCTCCCAGTTACGAAAACCCATATCTCCTTCATCTTTATGCAAACAAAACTGCTCCCAAGCTACTCAATGAATTTCTATTTCTTCTGTTACTCATAAGAAAGTTCGTGTAACTAATTTTTTGGTAGACTGTTGGGTTTGGAGCTCTCAACTCATGCGTTTTATTTTGTAATCTTTGTCTTCTTATTTAAGTTAGTGAAATTCTACTCATTATTTAAAAAAATCCTCCTTCAGAATAATTGTTACTATGATGATATATGTATTGCACTTCGTTTTATAGAGATATACGTGTTAGGTATCCATCTGAATAAAATTCTTCTTAAAAAAATAATAATAAAAGCAAAAAATTATTACGAATTTTACAACCCTACACAATTTTTTTTAACATATATATATTATTGGTTACTTTTAAAAAATAAATGTGGAAAAAATTACTTTAACTCGATAAAGATAAAAATTAAAAAATAATAATTACTAATATTTATTTTTATTTTATTTCACTATTTAATAACTATCATTTATAATTTTTTTTTTTTTACAAAGATATACACACATCACACACGTATCCAAAGGAGGAGGAATTTTTTTGTTGCATTTGATGGGGCTTGAACTCAAGTCTTCACGCCTCCAGGCACTGCTCCATTCCGCTGGACCACCACCACCTCCCCTAACTATCATTTATAATTAGGGGTGAGCATTTGGGAAAACCGAGTAATTTTTGTCCGATCCTTGCCCGAATTAGCATATTTCTAAATTTTTTTTCCTTTATCCGTTTTGCCCGACTTGCCCAAATTTACTTGAATTAAAAATTAAAAACTCAAATTTATCATTAGCTCCAGCATAATTGCAGAATCATAAGAGTTAATAGGAATAATTTCACTTCCATTGCATAATAATCAAACTAAGATATTACCCTAAAATTCAAAAGAGGAATATATTATAAGCAATTTGCAAATATGCAACCAAGAGATTGCCTTTGCTTTAGATATTTTAGACGAAAAATAAACAAAGTTGCTTCATCATATTCATCATGAGTTGCTTGTAATTGCTGCATAGCTAACCCATAAATACTACAATTATATAACTTTTACATAGATACTGCAGTTATTTAAAAAAAGAAGTCAAAACTATGTGAACTTGTATTCCTAGAGATGATGAATTATGGTTTGCTTTTTCCAAGTAATTTGTAATAGTTTAATTGAAAATAAAGTAATAAAACCATGCAACAAAAGAGGAAAAAAAAGCTTCAACACAAACTGCCAATACTGCTACACTGCCACAAAATGATGTCGTTTTGTAATTCGGCCAAAACGGGTATTTCAGGTAAATTTTTTTTTACCCAATTATTGCTTGAATTGCCCGAATTATCTATCCATTTTGCCTGAATTATTACACATGTTCTACCCATTTTACCCATTCTCGTTTGCTCACCCCTATTTATAATTAGTTTCCTATCTTTTGTTTAAACATTATTTAAAATTTAATGTATGTCTATTTCTTGTTTATAACTTGTTTATCATCATGTTAACACATTTATACAATATATAAGTCACCAAATACATGTTGCAAATTACCGTTTTTTATCTCGATATCCAATACACAACTGAATGGATGGTTTGATGAAAAAAATAAAAAATTGAATTAGAAAACTTTTGAAATCGAAAGTTGTGGTACAACCCTTTTATACAAATAAAATGCCTTCAAAGTTATCGTACAACCGCTGGAAGTTGACAAAAATCGATTGTTGTTGTTTCAAGAGGAAAATCGATTATTTTTATCTGCTGTTAGGGCCAAATTGGTTTCTCAAACTTTGTACTCGTCTTTACATTCTTCGATTGAGCGACTGAATTACACGCGTTGACTGCCGGCCTGGCTAGGGTCGAATCGATTGACTTTGGTAAAGGTTAGGAGGTAAAGTAGTTCAAATGAAAGGTTAGTATAGATGCTCGATTTTCACTCCAAAAAATGCCCATGATTATGATTTCGAATCCGAGCTTCAGGAGGATTCTGAGTGCAGCAAATCGATTATTGTTCGAATGAGAATGTTTAAAATTTTTAATCTTTTCCTTAAAATCATATTTTCCAACTTGGGTTTTGGCCCGAGACGGATTCTCTCTAGTTTTCGATTTTTCCGCTTCGTGTGAATTTTATTTAAAATTAATTTAATTAATTAATAAAAATTAAAAATTAATTTTGAACGGAATCTAAGTGCTAAGCAAATTGGTTTTGGGTCGATCGAATCAAACTGATTTGAATCGAAATAGTTTGGTTAGATTCAAAACCGAACCTTTTTAAACTGTTTTTTTATGTATTTTTGGGGTCTTATTTCCTTCACAAACATAGTCTCTAACTTAGTGGAGAATATTAAAATTAGTCCTTGAATTAGTTACATTCTTTCAATTTTGCCAACAATTTGAATTGAAATTACAGTTGGTTGGTGACTAATCCACCATTTCAGAGTAGCACTGGAAAAAAGTTAAACTGGAAATTTGGCCAAATTTCGGTGTGTTATAGTTGGATAGGCCTTATGGACTCAAATGTTCAAAATTAGAAATCATTTCATCTGATTTTATGACTTATAAAGACAATCTAACTACTAAAAAGTAAATAAAAAAAAAAAAAAAATGGATGTGCACGTTGAAGTCATCCAACCATTCCACATTACCCCTATTTATTGCCGCTTTATCCATTATAAAATGACATCCATGATGGAAAATTCAAAATTCAACGACTTTAAGATAAGTCTTTGCTCCCCCTAGCAAAATAATAGCCATAGACAGAGAAATCCCAATTAAAACAAGAAAAAGAAAATGGCAGGGTCCGAGGCAGAGCAGCTAATTCTTCTGGATGTGTATCGAAGTCCTTTTGCGGCAAGGGTAAGAATAGCATTGGCTGAGAAAGGCCTAAAATATGAATCGAAACATGAAAAATTGAGATCAAACAGAATTTGCAGATTGAATACTGCAATCTGTCTCTCTTTTATTTGATGATATTTCGGTTCTATATATACAACCTTTCCTAACCAATTACGTAACTAATAGATTACAAGATATTGACTACTC
>CATIWJ010301193.1:0-24100 GCA_949640765.1 Croton laevigatus
AGCAAAAACTAAACAAATGACTACATATAATACAGAAGAGCAATAATTCAGACAATAATGGGAGACATGAAAGATGGTATTGGAAAACATCAATGATGGTGTTTGTTGGGTTGACTTTTGACACAATGATGGGAGAATATGATATCCAAGGCTGGATACTCAACAGTTGTTGTTGATGATATATATAATTGTGTCGTGAAATTTTGATCAATAGAACTTTTTTTGTCAGTGAGCATTTTTCTTAACAGAATGAGCATGAAGTTTGAATGATTCAAATGCTGTATTTGATCTTATTTATGGCACAAGGTTTATCTAATGATATAGCATCAAATCTGTCGTTCATAGAAGTTCTACCTTCATTGCTTGGTTATAATTTGCTTCGACAATTGCTTTTATCTCAAAAGCTGCTGTCTTGTTTTCATATTTGTTCTATTTTATGGGCTTTGTACTTTATATCAATTAGGATAGATAGTTGTATTTTTTGGAATTATCCAAACAATGTATAAATTTGATGCTGCTTATCAAAATCGGAAAAAAAAATGCACTGTATTTTGTTATTTTACTACTCTCTCTTGTACTTTATCTCTCTTGTTTTTATTTTTAATTTTTGGTTTGCTTCTGATTTCTTACTTCGTAAACATGGTTTAGACTTATAGGTGTACTTTTCCTATAAATCCAGAAGATATTAACCATGTTTCATTCTCACAAGACTCATTTGATTTTGAACAACTTCGGAAGATACGGTAACATAATTGTTGTAATATAATTTCTTTTATTAGCAATGCGTTTTTAATAATTTTATTTTTTCCCAATTTCTAAATGTTTATTTGTGTTCATAAATATTAATGTTTATAATATTTAATTTGTTTGTAGAAACGCCAAGCAATGCGATTGTATGAGAATTTAAATAATGGTCATGGTTGGAAGCTCGTGGTAAAGAATCTAAAATGGCATTTGAAGGAACTTACAAAGACGAATAATTCAGACAAGTTTAGATCGAATGGTATTAATACTTCCCCTATATCGCTACCATCAACAAATGAAGCTTTTCCAAGTGACGAGACATTAAGGTGGTGAAGGTACTAATGGCGAGATAATTGGTCGACCGCAAGGAAGAAAAGCATGTGAAGAGAAAAAAAATAAAAGTTGAATGATGAAAATATTGTGGTTGATGTGTTAAATAGTTTGCAAAGTACTCTTGGCAAGCAAGTTGACATGCATCAAGAAGAGTTGGAGTTAAAAAGTGTTGGATATATTGACTTTGGGAATGTGTTTTTTAGTCAATTCTGAGCATGATAATTTATCGGAAAAGTAGCGATTTGAATAACATGAGATGTATCATTGTATTATATGTAATAAGAGCTTTCTAACGCTATATTATATGCTCAAAACGTATAAAAGATGAATGAAAAATTGAAGCTCAAAAGTAAATTTGGAATAAATAATTGTGAGACAAAATAGATGGAATCTTATATTGCGCTAATTTATGAGATGGTGTATGGATTTATAAGGAATGCTTTTTTGTAAAATAGTAAAATTAGAAGCCAAGAGGCTCTCTTGCACACCGGGACGCAATGGTGCAAATTCAAGGTCGAACATAAATGTCCAATGCATTGCTCTCTGTTTTCATAAGGCTGCTAGTTCTTAGGTTCTTTCAATTTAATTCTGCACACGGTTAATATGAGATTAAAATGCATTAGAAAGATTAGATATCATATTTTACAAGATTTACCAAATTTTTTCTCCAAATTCATGAGAATAATCAATTCATTGCTAAACTATTTTCTCAATCTCGTCATATTTGTCTCTTATGAATAATTTCGAATCACTTGGCTATATTTTCTTTTTCATTATAATCCTAAGTGCCACGTTATTCTTAAAAACGAATTTTTTTTCAAACCCCGAAACAAAACTACATGGCCAGCTTGCGTTTAAACCTGTAAAAATACATTACAGATAAAGCAAAGCATAGAATCGGAGACAAGTGTAGATTCCTTAGCCGGAATATTCGTGTTACTTTCGGAGGTCAGACTTATCTCACCTTCATATATTCCGTTTCATTTCATTTTCTATGATATTTTCGTGAAAAAAAAATCTTCAAAATTCCTTCCTAGTAATTCGCAAAAAATTGGCAGTGGCGATGCCGTACCGTGTGCGGGAGAATCTATTCATCGGCAACATCGGCGACGCGGCGGAGATTCTCCAAAACGGAAGTGACAATTTCACTCATATTTTATCGCTCCTGAATTCTCCATCAATATCATTCTTCTCTGAATGGCGACGCGGTGTTACTATTCCAGCTAAGGAGATTAAGAAGGTATATGTTGATCGGTCGGATAAGTTCTCGAAGAGCTGTTTGGCGCCTGATAAACTTTTTTACTCGTTGGAGTACGCTGGCAAGGATTTGAAGCTGGTGAGAATGGTAGTGCCGATTAGAGATATGGAGAGTGAGAATTTATTGGATTATTTGGAGGTGTGTTTGGATTACATTGATGAGAGTAGAAAACAAGGATCGGTGTTGGTGCATTGCTTAGCTGGTGTATCAAGAAGGTAACTTTGAATTATTTGCATATTGCTTTTCATAGTATTCTTGAGCAGAATAGGCTGATTTGTGCTGCTGTTTGATTGTTGTTTTTGTATCTCCTCCTTTTTGTTATATACTAAATTCTTTGATAATATGTGTAACGATGCATGCTAGTAGTGTTGAATCTTATGATAGAATACTAAAAAGGATCTCTCTTGCTTTCTTAGCTTATGAACAACGACTCCCTTTCAATTTTCTAGCTTTCTACTAGTGTCAAGATCGAGTGCAAATTAAGAAAAAATCTACAATAAATTTGCTCATGATTAATCATTCTATAGTTAGTTATTACTATCTAATATTCTACTGATGTCATGATAAGCTATTTAAAGATGGATTAAGGAAAATTTGGAAGAGTTTGAAATTTTTGGTTCTGTTCTACTTAAGTTGTCTAGTCAGAGGAAGAATTTTGGTCCTGCTACTTGGTTCATGCCTATGACATGGATTAGGTGTACATGTACATTTGAATCTCTGTATACACTGATGTGAGAGGTGGTTTCATGTTTGAATAGCTGATAATAATCATTTGCAATCAGGAGGGAAGAAGGTTTTACCTGGCAATTTGTTTTTTTCATGCAAATTTTGTAACGTATTTTTTTAGTCTAAAATAGGGTACATGATGTTTTTCCAGTTTTATGATATTATCAGTCATCCTAAATGCACAAAAAGCTTTTCTTTTTTTAATATTCTCTGTTCTGATATATGTCGAAACCAGTAAAGGCCTACACTTTTCTAGTTTTTTCGGTTCTCTAAATTGTCATGCCCTATGCGTTCATTCCCTTCTTTGCATGTGTTCATTGCAGTGCAGCTATCGTTACAGCGAATTTGATGAGAACTGAACAACTATCTCAAGAAGGTTTGAACAAATCCATTTTTTATTTGAAGCATTTTGGGTCAGCAAATTGGTATATGCCTATCACCTTCACTACCTGTGGTTTGAAAGTCGGTGGCTCATCTGTTTGATAACACTGAACATAGCCAAAGTCTTAGATTAGTTGTCCACTTATTTCTCCTTTTCATCTTTTGCGTTTGTATTCCTACAGATGCTCTTGAATCCCTATGGCAAAGCTGTGATTTTGTTTGCCCCAATGATGGCTTTATAGATCAGGTATGCAAGGCAAGATTAAAACTATTATGATTTGACTGTATGGTGATTCGTAGTCTCCAATATCTTTAGAGTGTTTTCACCATATGATTATATCTTCGTCATTGCAGTTGAAAATGTTCAAGGGGATGGGCTTTAAGGTTGACCATGCCAGTCCCATATACAAGCGCTTCCGCCTGAAAGTATTGGGTACTTGTGCTTCTCCTCCTACCCTTTCTTTTCCTTCTCCTCTAGTGCTATCCCACATAACATGGTTTACTCTGATTGAATATGTTGACTGTATGAAATGGCACTATCCATGAATTTGAAAAGTTGTCAACCTAATATTGAATGATATGACTCCTGAAATCTTTTATCTACTTGCAAGATTTGAAATTAGAACTTTCCAGATTTTCCTCGGACTCACTGTTCTGGAAAATGACCCTTAATCCATAGCCAAAATTGCCTTGTTTTTCTCACATTCAGCAAGTGACAGTGGCTGGCAGATGCCACTAAAATTTTCGAAAGTGACTTGTCTTCTTGTAATTTACTTTTACAAAGCTGTTGTATTTGCTGCAGCATGTAGTGTAGTTTTTTGTAGGTAATTGGTTACTTCATTAGTGGGGGGTGGTTTAACAAGTTCTTTATTCTAATGTTTGCTATTAGTTATTATTGAGATGGCAGTTCTTTATCCTAAAACTTTAGACTTTAGGAACTCAACATTTTGTTAATATTTCTGTTGCTATCTTTCATTACTCCACAACTTTTTAAAGAACTAAAGTGTAAAGCTAAAGCTATTAACTATCTATTACCCAATACAATAACTACCTTCTTTAAATTACCCCTTACAATAAAGAAATTGCTTAACATCACCCAATAGTAAAGCAAATGATTCCCTAAATAAGACTCTCGAAACACAGCAACAAATGCAAGAGCTTTGTAACAGAAAATAGAAACATTGATTTACTACAATCTTGTTGTCTCTGCATCTATGGACATTTCTGCATTACAAAAATATTTCACCATTATGATTACCTATAATTAATTAGATGTCTACTGTCAAAAAAAAAAAAAAAAGAAAGAAAAAAAAGAAAAAAATAAAAAAAAAGAAAACTAGATGTCAACTTAAATCAGCTCAACTCAATCCATGGGATCGCTGTTGATATTTTTGGCTTCCTAACTTGAATGTTGATTAGTGGTAAATATTTGATTGTGGTCATTTCGAATTTTTGTGAAGTATCTCTACTTATGGAGGGATTAATGTGCTTTACCAAAATTTGTTGTTTTGAGATATGAATAGGGCTGCTCCACTGATTTCTTATTTAGATTCTAGGGGATTCATTAGCTGAAAATCGGGAAGTCCCTTTTCTAGAAATGTATGCTTTGCTTCTTTTTCCAAGAAGGAAAAGAAGAATGGATGCTTTCTTACATTAAGTGTGGTTTACATACCAATTTGTATTTTGGATCTTGCTTTGGTAAGAAACTATTTGGGCATTACCTAAGCCAGAAGGTAATTAAGGAGTTTTTCTCTGTAAGCAGGATATTGGGATGGTGATTTTGGTTTAGCATTCACTTTTAAGTATTTGCATGGGTGACTGCTCTTAGAACTTTTAATCATTAGCTTAGCATACTGAAAGTGATGTATTTGATA
Source organism: Croton laevigatus (assembly GCA_949640765.1). Classification (NCBI taxonomy): domain Eukaryota; kingdom Viridiplantae; phylum Streptophyta; class Magnoliopsida; order Malpighiales; family Euphorbiaceae; genus Croton; species Croton laevigatus. The sequence continues at coordinate 5,317 of CATIWJ010301193.1, forward strand.
CTTGCTTACCTGTGAATTAGAAAAACTTTCATTCCTTAATTTATTTTGACAGTGACATTCTTGTTAACCCAATGCTTGGCATAAATCTAAAATTTCTGTTGTTACAGCTGCTGCTTACTCTCTTCAGTTTTTTCTGTTAAAAAAAGTTTGAATCATCACTTGACATGATAGTTTGAGTATCACTTCTAACATGATTATGCTATCCGTGCTCTCAGGTGATTCCTATAACCGTGGAGAGAAGGTAGATAGTTCTAAATTTGGGGCAGATCCTGGCCTTCCCACGGGTGTTTCCTATGAAGTAGAAGCATCCTCAAATTGTGAAAATAAGCGTTCAACGACATACCGCTGCAAGAAATGCCGAAGAGTTGTTGCATTACAGGAGAATGTGGTGGATCACATTCCTGGAGAGGGTGAGACATGCTTTTCATGGAACAAGCGGAGAAGTGGCAATCCCTTCAACAGATCTGATGAGCCCTTCAACAGATCTGATGAGCTTGAGTGTTCATCTGTTTTTCTTGAGCCTCTACAGTGGATGACAGCGGGTATTTACATATTTTCACAAATTTAGATACCTACTCTGGATTTATAAGAGGTCAAACCGGCTTTTAATTCCTACTATTAGTCCATTGTTGCCATTCCGTTCTTTGTTTTTTCTGCCTAACTCTGCAGATTTATGCTTGAATGGTGATGCTTTGTTTGAACACATACTTTCACTATCAGTTGAGTCCTTATTTTTGGAGTATTTAGTCCATTTTATTATGTCCTGCTAAACAGTTCCAGTCATATGAAGTTATAGACTGCTTCTTTACCTTTTGGGATGAGTTGGAATTTTCAGACCCACGAAGAAAATTTGTGAATAAATGTCTAGGGGAAAAAAATCTAAAACAATGCCCTTACAATACAATTCATAATCATGCATTCATGTTGGTTGTAATAATTGATAGAGAAATCTTTCCAATTGTCCAACTTCTCTTTCTAGCCACCCTTTTTATACTTTATTTAATCTAGTAAATGTTCGAAATAAATTCTTCCTTCTTTTGTAATGTGTCCCAAAAATTATCTACGCAATCTTTCAGGATGTGTAGCCATAAATTTTAAATGCACTGAAATGCAATGGAGGTCAACTGGCAACTTTTTTTTTTTTTCCTATTTTTTTTGAAATATGTGGCTCCTGCTTTGGTATTACAATAACTAAATGATCTAGAAATGAATTTGCTTAGTCTGCTCTTGTTTCATCATACTTTGAAATATATGAACTGCAACTTTCATGTGCAATTGGTTGTATTCCCATGCTTGGAATGATATAACTTTTCATAATTCTTCCTTTTATGCCAGTTGAGGAAGGGGCGTTAGAGGGCAAATTATCATGTATGCATTGTGAAGCTCGCTTGGGTTACTTCAACTGGTCTGGTATCCAATGCAGCTGTGGGAGTTGGATTACACCAGCTTTTCAGCTCCATAAGAGCCGAGTAGACGTTAGCAGCGTCTAGTAAGTTTCGATTGCACAAAAGTGTTATATGAACTTATTTCCAAGTGCAGGGAAGGCCGAGCTTCCTAATAAATTCAGTAGTGAGTCAGAATGTATGTTCTATCAATCTGCACTCTAAACAACAAATGGAGTATTGAATCTGGAGATTTTGTAACTCGAGTTAAATGATGTCTTATATTGGTAGCACACGAGCAGTCATAACATTATCATATATTATGGGATAGATTTGCTTGAATATATAAATTTCTATTCTATCTGGAGGTTCTGGATTTTTTTTAATTGATGTCAAGGCTCTTCCATCAATTTCTTCCAATCAGTGGCCCTTGCAATTTCTTCCAATCAGTGGCCCTTGCAATTTCTTCAGTATCTTCTTGTTGAGATTACTTATGAGCGCCTGGTATAAACATTTTGTACCACATCTATCCTAGAACGAACGAGTGTCATTTCTTTTTCTTGGGTAGAATTAAGAATTGGAGAACAATTTACTACAATAGTCTTACTTGATAGTAATATAAAGTTCGAATCTGAGAGCTTGAACTCAATCTTGAGCTTGAAAATTGGATCTAAGCTCAGCTTGATAGCTTTAAATGTCTAACTCAGAAGTCAAGTTTGAGCTTGATAACTTAAAAAAATATATATATCATTTTTTCTAGAGAGGACATGATATTGTTAAATTTCATTAAATTGATATTCTAAGTAGGCTCAGAAAACAAGCTCATTGAATCAAGTTTTCAAGCTGGTGAACCAATTTTAGAGTTTTGACTTAAGTTTCAAGTTGAGCTTTGAGTAATGCATAAACATCTTGGCTCATTATAGTATTTTATGTTCATAGGTAGTAATTATAAAAGGACAAAATTGAAGATTATATTCGCTATTAATAATGCGAAACCTCATTTGAAAAAAAAAAGGTTTTGTTCTTTCTAGAGAAGGAAAATATTTTCCTCCTTTTAACTGATGAAATATTAATCTGGGATTAATTACGGATTGCATTGCCGAAAGACGTGTTTTTCCAGTGGGGGGTAAAACAATTGTACAAGGGTTCTAAGTCTTTGCACATTTTTGTGTCAAGAAAACTAATCTTTTTTTTAACCTGACTCCTACTAATGAACAAGAGTAAAAAATGAACAAAAGGAGAAATGCTTCCAAATAATAACAGGAAGAAACTTGATTAGTTCTTCTGGAAAACACATCTGACCAGCCCGGTCACACTATTTGCGTCTATCTGTTTGATCACCAATTCCCTGAACTAATGGTGTTCCGGTTCCCAAAATGCCAGCCCCAGTTTCATTTTCGCCACACTTAAATCAATCAGTGTGATTGTGATTCGAGAAGGATGTTTGTCGCTGCATTTATATCATTTCTGGCATGCACGAGTGCCTGTCTAGCTGCATTCCTATCAAACCCCATTGAGACCAGTGTGGCAATCGAGTCCTCTGCTGGCTCCACAGAAGGTACCACAGGAGCAGGGTAGTTTCTCTGAAACTAAGCATGAGACAGATTGTTAAGGACAAATTACGCAATTATGTCACAAGCAATTAATTAGAACAGTAAATAAAAAATGGAAAAAAGGACTTCAGATATCGGACTTGCGCTCTAAGAAACTCTGTTGATAAACTCATTAGAAAATGGTCAAGTCCAATTAAATCAACCCCGTTCAACAAACCAAATGAAAAGCAGAAGAAAAAGGAAAAGACAATAAATGATGATCATGAATTTATAAATCTTACATATGCAATGAAAAAGGACATCAACAAATTCATCAATCTAGTCAAGTGCAGTAAAAAGAGCATTGCTTCTCTGGTCACAACTTTTGAGGACCCAAGAAAATGGTTTTTACTATCTTTGCTTTTTGCTTCTGTAGTGTTTGACGTCATCAGTTCATTACCAGTTGTCAATATTTACCATAACAAAGGTTAGCAAGACCGCGAAAATATGTCCAATCCACTTTGGAAACAGACAGAGTTTAAAGATTTAGCAAATATACCTCCACTTGGTGACCTGCATAGGATGGCGTACTTCCTGCAGTGCTTCTTGTTGTTGATCCACGTGGACTTACCATAGATGGCCAAGAAAGCCGTGAGAAGAATGAAGTCACGAACTCTGGGAACTGTAATCAAGGAGTAAACAAGATCAATCAAATGCCACTCTTAATAACGTTCTGTCCGGCTCAAAACACCAACAGGCCTCCACCAGAAAAGTTTTACTTAAATAAAATCCCACATATGCAGAAATATGAAAGGAATGCATAGCTAAGAGTAAGACCGATCATTATTCAATATGCAGAATTTTCTCTAGCAATACTTATGAATATGGGAATGTAGCTCCAATCACATTCAATTTCAATTCACTGAAATATTGTTTGGAATTAAACTATACAGAATCCATTTCAGTTGAAACTAAATTTCATGAAAACAACATAATTTGTGACTGAATTTTCATTTTTGGATTTGTTACAGAATTACTATAAACAGTAACTTCGCCAGTTTTTTACTTCAGATTCAACAGCTTTCATGAGTTGTATACTTGTTTACAGGCTACTTGCAAAATATATCCACTTTGGCAGAATTAGATCCAAACACAAGCAAATCAATGGAATTAAAAATGTAGAATCCTAAAGTTATAATGCATGGAAACTTAGACTTGGAAGTGAGTTCTGAGCTAAACAAGCTCTAACTATAGTTTAGATTTTAGAAACACTTAAAACCACCCATTTTATTTGTTAATGGAATTGCAAAAGCCAAGCAGCCAATTGTGTCAAATCATTGCCTGCTACTTTTATATTAACCCCTTTTGCATTGCTGCTCTCCATAATAAAATATTTATTGAATTTTTTCCCCTTTCTGACAAGACTTTAAAGTTTCTGAATCTATTGTATTCAATCCAAGACCTCAAAAATCTCCCTCAATGTGAGTATTGTAAGCTAAAAGTCACATGACTCTAATGCAAAATGTCACTACTTCCCATCAAAGGAATACAGACAAATTTCCCTCTTGATCTGTATTGTAATGCCATGAAGCATGAAGCATTTCATGTAGGGAATGCCATAATAAGTTGCATGCCATCATCATCTTCATTTATTTAAATATAGTTTTAGAGATGTGGAAAAAATGAAAAATAAAAAGAACATCAAAATTCTTCTCTACAAATAATTAATTGAGGAGGTCAATGAGTAACCTTGGCCTTCCGTATGCCCAGGATATTCATACGATATAATGATCCAGCAAAAATACCACACATCCCTGGCAAGAGAGAGCTTTTCCAAGATGATAAAAGAAGCTGAAAATTTATAAACAAAAATGATTTAGATCTTCTGAAGACAGAAAAGTAAATAGTAATCATAAGAATAATACAAAATATTTACTATGTACCTGAAGACCAGCTAGATAGATGAAAGACTTATCAGAAAAGTGGACACCAAAGACACGAAACCGTGTTGATATAGGAATGTCAAAGAAAAAGGGTACAAATGAGGCAAATATAACACCATAGGGTCCAGATGTGAGTAGGTTTGGTGTGAGATCTGCCAAAAAAAAAAAAAAGGATATCATGCATTGGTCATAAAAGCATGAGAAATATACTAAAACCAGTAAGAATGATAACAATTACATGTAAAAAAGTCCATGAAAATTAAATAGACTTTCACTAAAGTTAAGAAAGCACCTCTGGACCATAACTCAAACAAAAAATTAGTAGGGAGACATTTGGCATAGATGCTGATAATAATTTTTTCAATACCCCAGTAGTGAACAAGAAAAGTTTTGAGCCTGCGAGCTAGTACCCTATTTCCTCAATTTCATAGATATTTTAAGAGGAAGTCCACCCCATGTATGCTCCTTTCCCCATCAACACTCAACCGCATGCTAAAAAATGCCAGGAAAGCTAGCATACTGAAAATTTTTAATTATTAATCAACCAAACAAGGTTAAGCATGAGAGCTAATTGGGTCAAAATGACAATGAACTTGTGGGGTGCAGAGAGAGAGAGAGAGAGAGATAAGGAGGGCGAAGTGTAGCTATTGTTTGTAGGAGCGTTATGGGATCCTGAGGTTCCATGCCATCATGTTGAACCATATGATGCGCATTTATGGTTGATAAATTCTTTCATGCATTGGATTTTGCAAAGTTTAAGCTTTTTACTAGCCTTGACTTGATCTACATTTTCAATGGCGCAATTTAGTTTTTGTAATAGCAGTAAAAGGCTAAAAGTCACTTAGATAATAGCAAATGTTTCTAGGTGTGCGGATGACATTGACATCTATCAGAAGAAGCCAATACAAGTGCGAACAACGACACCCATAGATTCATTATGACCAAAGAATCTATAGCACACGTGCACATATTTGTTTTTGCGAGTGTGTGTGCGCGTGTGCGTGTGCGTGTGTGTGTGAAACTTCCAAGGTAACCAAGCAGCTGTAAGTAACAATAGACAACAACAGCAATAAGTGGCAATAAGGTACATCTGATCCAAGCTTTAATATAGAACTTATAACCCTTAAATGTTATAATGCATTAATATGTTTACTGTTGCATATTATGATATCAAGTATCATTCTGAAAGGGAAAAAAATCCTTTTCCACTCCCCATGCACATAACCCAAGTCCTAACCATCACCAAAGCATGTCTTCCAGACAACCTCTTTGCAGCTATTATTTCTCCTTTTGTAGTGGTGGTGGCCAACGAAAGGTGGGCCAATAAGAGATATTAATTTGTCTGCATTTTTCCTAAATTTTGTATCATAAGCCTTAAATTTGGTAATCTTTTAAAGTTTTACACCAACCCCTAAAAATCTAATCATAGCCCTAACATGGCAGTGCAGGACCCATTTTTCAACCATCATATACATAAGAGATTAATTATTTTAATTATAACTTTATAAAATTTCAACAACCATAACATGGAGATCAGGAGAGAAACACAATGGCCATATCCAAACATACGACACTGAAAAGCTACTGATGGGAGAAGGTCTAGAGAAAGGGACTGCACGAAATAGAACTATTAATAAAGTAAATACCTTTAAGGAGTCCCAAAGCGAGGACCTCAGCCAGTAAGGAAGTCACTATAGAGAACAGAATAAATACCTGCACAATTGAGGCATGCGTTTGATGTTAAAAGGAAACAGAGCAGTATGAAGGAAAAAGAGAGAGAGAGAGAGAGAGTATCAGGAACCTAAACCAAATAAATTATCTCCTTTATTACACAAGAAATGCAAATAATTTGCTTTATTTGATCATTGCTTGATATGTGACAAAAAAATCACGGGTCAAGCAGAATAATAGGAGATGAGAAATTATATTAAAGAATAAAAATAATGTAATTAATCAAATAAAAACTGATACTAATCAAGACTGTTTCTGAATTCAATTGTGTCAATATATTCTCAGCATGAATAAAAACTTGAAACAAAAACTGCTACCACATCAACTTATAGCTCACACATGAATGTGTCACAAGTGGAAGTCCCAAAACCCCAAACATGCAGTAACTCATTTAGCTAGAGATTAACTTACTGAGTATTTATTGGAACCTATTTGTCTTTCAAAGACCCTGAAATAGTATAAGAGATACAGCCCAAATAGAAGCTCAGGAGTAGATGAAAATGCAAAAACTGAAGCAACAAGCTTCCAAATACGCCGCTTCAAGAAAACATCCTGTAGAGAGGGAAATTAAGTTAAGTAAATCATACCCTAGTATTCAGTTGTTGAATTCAAAGCATCTCAGGCAAGAAAAAGAGAGTTATACAAGTCCAAACAAACGAGTGCCATTATTGCAAGAGTAATTATGACAGACTATGATTCCCCGAGGTTGAACAATGCAACTAAGAAATTTAACTACACAATTCAAGGCCAAGCATTTATCCGTTGTGGCAGAAAATTACTTTATTCACAATTCCAAGGATTATTTAGCAACAATAAAGGAGGTTCTAAATTTTGATTTTCCTAAGAATTTGGAGTGAAATTCTACATTACTTTTCAAGCAAAGGCTGTAAAACTAATTATGCTGCACTGGAAGATTAAGAAATTTTTTCAATGCCAAAATTTGATAAGGTATGTCATAGTATTCACTACCTTTGCGGATTAGGAAACTTATTAGAAGTAAGTATGACATAAATATAATCTAATCTGTATGGGAGCAATTTTACTAGTTAATTTTTATTCTGTAACTATTTGATGAGGTAATAGTCTTATGAATGTGGATAGCCAAAGTTGGAGAAATCAGAAATCTATAATAATTGCATTTCTCTAAACATTAATCATAAGATCAATTATTATTCCAATATAGTGGAAGTTGCTCAAGCCTTGAGACAATCTTATCATATCTCTAACGGTTATCTTATACACTAGTACCGATAATCAAATTTCTTATAATCAATGGTTGACTTACAACTCCCAGGAATAATGTTAGATGCACTACACCAAGTCCCTACGAAATTCCGACCCATGTTCAGTATGCATAAGGTTCCACGCTCTAATCCAAACTTCGATCCAGTACATTGAACTTGAAAAGAATGCCAGTGACTTTAAGAATCCCAACAGTGCATTGGATTTGAGACAATTCGTATCAATCGACAGAATTCTACGTACCCACATAACTAGCATAAGTAACGCCCTAATAACAAACCTCCTGGGATAATCTTTCACACAACCCCAACCCAGTTAAACTTTTCTTCAAGTCAACTACATACTCAATTCCATTTCCTACCCTTCCCACAAATTCACTCACTGATCTCAACCAGAGGATCCAAGCTAGTTAAACCATTGCCAAATTACATCCTCCAAGTTCTAACCTTTCTTACTACTAAGTCAAGGCTCAAAGCTTTTGAACAACTTAAAAAGTCAAAGCATCAGCTAATTCAAATAAAACTAAAACTTTCAAAAAAAAATTAAAAAAAAAAAACGCAGAATGAAAATTATGATCTTGACGAAAGGATCGGTAAGCAGATGGAATGAAATTAAAAAACGACATCAAGCACCTGATACGACAACCCAAGCTTTGTAAAGCCACCTTGGATTCCAAAAGAGAGAGTGAAAATTGCACAGGCGACGACGAATGTTCTGGTGACAGGCGCATTGTCTGCGACCAAAAGTATTGGAAATTGAATTCATAAATTATACAAATATATAGTACAATAAATCAAAATGAATAATAATGGAAAATTGAACAAACAAAACGCACTGAAACCGGAGGGGCCGCCGTTCATCTTTCTCTCGTCTTCTAAACGGAGGAGGAAGGAAACGAACCCACCACCACGACGACCTTTCTTCCAACCTCTTTTCTTTCACCAAATTCTCCGTCAGTCCGAATTTTCGTTTTTTATTTTATTTTATTTTTTTAATTTTCCTTTTTCTCTTCTGAATCTTTAATCAAGTGGTTGGGTCGCTGACTCAAATCGAATCGAAGTCAATGTCTGGAAATTACTTTTTATTCCCTTCAATATAGTAAAATTACATATGTAGCTAAAATTCAACTTCCTCAAATAAGAAATAACATAAATAAATACTCTATTTGAGAATATTAAAAGTAATAGTAGTAATTAATTTGTTTCATTTTTATCTTTATGATTAATAAATATTAGTAAAATAGGAAATAGTTGAAATAATTAGAGCCATGTAGTAATTGTCAAAAAGAAAAGAATTGAAACCTTATTGTTATTTTTTATTCCAATTGCTAGTTATTTGTTGATTTTTTCCAATCTAAATTGGTTATCGATATAATTTGAAGGTTTTCTTTACTCGAGCTGATTTTACTACTATACTCTTATGAATTTAGAAAAAAAAATTAAAATTAAGGGTAGTATAATTAAATTATCAAATTTTTCATAATATAAACACATTAATTATTTTCAAAATTATGAGAAATCCAATGAGATTATTATTTATAGAAGAGCAAGTAAAATATTTGAAGAAGTTTTAAGGGTTAAAAGTGACATTTGCATAAACTGAAGTAAAGTTGGGATTCACTGGGCTCTAGCTATTTTTTTTCCAAAACATTGGGCTCTAGCTGAATACAGGCTTAAGCCTGTGCTCGTTATTCCTTATGTTATTATGGATCACTACACTGACCTTTAGATTATATGATTATGATATTAACTCAATTAAAGCTTATAATATATGCTTATGTTTAATGCTTAATTTAGAGTATCAAATCTCTAAAACAGAATAATCTATCAAAAAATCAAATGGATATACAATAGAACCCACTTCCATTATGATTCAGAGCTACCACGAACTGGGTAACCTTAATATCGATATCAAAGTCAGAAACCAGTAAATATAAATATGATCCAATTTTTCTTGTGGAATTAAAATTTAATATCAGAATCAGAAATATTATTTCTGAGCTTTTTAAAAAGCCTTTACAATAAAGCTTAACAAAAAAAATTATGAAACCTACTGCCCATATTTCCAAAAAGCATCTCTCTTTGGTACTACTAAGCTACTATGTTTCTTAACTACAAAATCCTGAGTCCTAATGTCATTTTTCTGGTGTAGTTGTTGACAGATTAGAAAGGAAAGAACTATTTACATGAGAAATATGAGTAAATGATGTTTCAACTTTCATCATACTATTCAAAGACTTGAGTAGGCCAATGAGACTTCCAAGTTGAGATCTCTTCTGGCTTGTGAAGTTTTCGAATTCCTCCGTAAAACCCATCTGCTTCGTTTCCTTCTTCGTGGTGTTCTTTTCTGTTTACTATGGTTCTTCGCCATCTTGAACCGAGAGGGTATTGGTTAAACTCCAATACCACCATATCTGTTAGCAAAAACTCCAGTCAGAAATTTGGCAAGCAAAGTGAGAAAATATGCTCTTGTTATTTAGATTTTGGCTCAATCCAAACATTCCCTCGTATAATGCTATTAGGAGGGTATTCGGTAATAGTTTTTCCAGTACCATTTATGAAGTATTTGTTATAGCTTGAGCTTTGCTACTTTTAACCTTTAAAAAAGCAAAATGTTGCTGCTTTTGTTAAAACAACAGCTTATGAGTAGATTCAAAGCTCAAACAAACAACTAAATATATGGTTTTTAAGTTAAGAAGTATTTAAAGCTGCTTTTCAGTAATGCCAAACACCCTTCTAGATTCTTTTGGAAAATTGTTTTTAGGAAACGCTAAGCATTCCCTTGATGTTCATCAAATGCAACAAACAACAGTTGGAAGCATGCGAAAATAGTTAGCCACGGGGGGTTCAGACCATGATCATTCTTGTCTTCTAAAATTTCAGAATTAGAAAACAAAAAACTTCACATTCCATTACATTAGTAGATAATAAATGAGAAAATTATCTTACCATCATATTGACAATGGCAACGATTCTGATTCCCACCACATTGATCCATATGGCCAACAATAGCATACCACCAACCTGCTCAGTTAGCCAAAAAAAAAAACATAACAAAAATCAGTGATTGTCTTTATGAGTGAAAAATTGAAGCTTTTATTCTTAAAATTGAAAATTATGTTCTGAAAAAAGTAGTTCCTATTGTTTGAAACCATACCATAAGGAAATTCTCTGCTTCTTCTCCATTGAATCTCAATATGATCACCAGGTTTTAAGTCATTTAAACAGTCAGAAATGTGAAGATCATTTGCAGCAGTATTAACAGGTGGTGGTCTTAGCCTATCCCAATGTATACTTTCTTCTATCATTCGACGGCCGAAAGGAGAGTATCTGTAGAACAATACCAGCAAAGAACTCAGCTTTATACATTAAGAACACCAGGTTCAGCAAAAATTAATAATTTCCAATCTAGAATTGAAAATTTTCGAAATTCTAAAGATTATATATAAAATCAAGTCACACAAAAAGAGGGAAAAGGCAGAATAATAGTAAAGTTTTCTGCAACTTTACATGGAAACATATGTTAAGAAGCTTAATTGAAGAAAATTCATCAATAATCACTTAAATTATGGTAATTATAGGTTTGTTTAATATATATACCTTGCTTGAAATGTGTCTGTCCTGGAATCATAGCTTATTTTAGCATCATAACAAGACAGCAAAAACCCAACATGTCCATTCTGCAAAAACAAAAGACAAATAGCAACTAAAATTAATTAATATCAACAAAAACACAAAACAAAAAATCATAATTTTTATAGTAAACAGCATTATAAAACTACAGAAATATCAATTACCTCACGATTATAGACTTGAGCTGGAAACCAAAAGTCGCCTCTTTCAAGAGAAAGATACAAAGCCATGATTGAATTAACCGGTAAAGAAGTTTTTGGATTGTTCTTAGTCTCAAACTTTGGTTTAATCCAAGAAAATGGCCAAACCGTAGTTAGAGATCTTAATAAACCCTTTTGATTACTTTGATCAACAAGATTTGGCCTTTTTGTTGAAGCTGTATGACAGTGCCATTCTCTATAAGCAGCATCCCCGATTACTCTGCCCCATTTCTTGTTCAAATGTTTCTTCCACAAATGATCACATGTGCATTTATCCCTTAAAGAGCTACAAACTCCAGCCATATTACACAACTCAGATGGTGAAAGTCTCTCAAGAATGCAGTCCAAGGTTAATTCAGGCAAATCAAGGAGAGAAATTTTGTCCGCTTCAATAGTTTCTTGTTCTTTGATTCCGAGATTGATTTTCTTCAGTGGCATTTTCATGGGCACTTGGTAGACACCAATTGCAAGCTTCTCTTTATGAAATAATGACATAAAAAAGCTCACAAATTGTTCCCAAAACAAAGGAGACAGTAACAATAATCTCCACTCACTCTTCATTGGTGGGGGAAGCTTGAAAGAGAAAGATTTAAAGAAGAAAATAAAAGAAAACCCAAAAAACAAGAAGAAAAGCATTGGATGAGCAGAATTCTCAAATGGGTTTATTCAAAAATCTAGAAAACAGCAGAAGAAAATGAAAAAGAAAGGAACTTTGTAGAACAAATGCAATAATAACCCATAATACTAACTATATTAATAATATATGTATACAGAAGATTAAAACTAAAAAATAAACAAAGTAAATTACTATTTCTACTACAAATTTGTAATTTCCTTTGGATCCACAGATGAAAAGTGAAAACAGACAGACAGACAGACAGTTGCCAGTTAAGCAAAATTTAGGAAATTTAATAAATTGAGGACAGATGAAGACACAGAAACCGACAAGGAACTTTGATTGTTGGTACTTACAATATCAAAGAAGAAGAGACAAGTGAGATTGCTTCTTCAAACTTCAATATATAAAAGTATATATATATATATATATATACACACACACTAGTATTAACGGTTGTTTTTAAGGCAATTTTTGGCATCTATGGAGTAGTAGAGAGAGAAACGAATTCGAAGTAGCAGTGGGCGGACAGCTGGCAGTTGATTTGCAGAGTAAAAAAAAAAAATCAATAATGGAATAAAATCTAATCTAACAGAGTATGTGGTTTTTTTGTAGTTACTATTATTTAACTTTTTTTTAATAATTATTGTTTAACTACCATTACTACTTTTACAAGCAACTAGCTTTTTAATTACGTGGGATCCACGTTTATATATATTCGTTTTTATATATGTATTTATTTTTATTGATTTATATATATATTTTTTTTATTTTGTGTATAATATTTTTAATTATTTTTTATAAGATATATATAATTTTTATATGAATATGGTAGTTATTATAATAATTACATCCATTAAAATAAATTATAAAAAAATTGAACTATATTCGATAGATTTAACAATAATGTATTAAATATTGTAACCTCCATAGTTGTCGCCACAATCGGCCCCATTTTCGTGCCCTTCCGGTGGTTAGTTGATGGAAAAGAAGGCAACATTAGTTTCCTCTCGTCGAGCTCATCCTTTTGGTGTAGTCAACTGCCGCAATCACCACTGTTTCTAGCGACCGAAATTTAGAGTAGTTGAAAAGTTGTTGGCTAATTTCAGTCAAACAACAAAGAATCGAGAAATAATAATGACATATCTGGAATACTCATTCAAATCCAAACCAGTTGATATAATTTGCTTTGATTTTGGACAGTTTAATTTTTCGGAGGTAGTGTTGTGGTGGTTACTGCATGTTGGCACTTCCGACGGGTATGTATGTAACGGTGGTGGGTTTGTAGAGAGTTGGGACATGACATGTTGGGATAATTATATAATAGTCCTTGAAAATTTTGAAATTGATTCGGTTTACCACATACTTTAAATTAATTTTATTATAAATCATATACTTTTAAAATATATTAATTAAGTCACAAAATTATTTAATTAGGGTAAAATTGGTTAAATGACTAGAAGATGAAATCAGTTTAAAGATCAAAATAGAGTGAAATGGTGAAAGACTCAAAATTGAGGGAGAAATTGATGTTTTGGCCATTATTCTATTGTTACTATTATTACTTTTCTAATTAAATAGAATTATTAAAATAAATATTATAATAATTATGATATAACATGTATTATTTAATTTTAAATAATAAATGTTAATTTTATTTTTAATTAATAATTAAAAATGTTTTAAATAATTATTATAATAGGTTGTATAAAAATAATAAAATTGTGGATCACATTTCTGATTAACTTTTGATGCAAGGTAAAGATGGATATGGACATGGTTTAACTAATATGATAATAAAGATTTTTTAAATTTAAACGTGATCCAAAAGTTAAAAACTACACGTAACACGTAATTAAATTTAAGATATTTTTTGTAATCCATAATTTATTTAGTGTACTTATAATTATAATTATGATTATTATTCACTGTCAAATATTTGTCTAAAAAATTATTATTACTATTATTATTATTATTAGCACTCCTCAAATATTACGGTCAATGTCTCTATTCACATTTGTAAAAAATTAAAAATAGAGTTTTAATACTCACATCCTTTCGAAATAGACATTGTCTAACAGAACTTATGGTATTTTAGAAAATATTTGCAACTGTTACTACTACTAATGATTACTTATCAAATTGTGAGAGGTAAAATAACAATTATATCTTATATGATACATAAACTCTAATCCATGTTATTATTATAATAATTATTATTATTTGTGATGGATTATAACGAATGAATATGATTGATATAGAGTAAAATGTGATTAGAAACAGGAAAATGTCAAAATCTATGAATTTGAGGACAAGAAGCAAAAGGGTATATGGACCACTCTCCTCCTCCTCTATTCTCTCAATACTACTAATCTACTTACTATACCCTTTTTTTTTTTTAGTCCATAAACATTGCATTTATACACAATAATAATAATAATCATTTCAAAATTACTACATAAATAAATATATATATATATTATCAAGATAAGGATAAGCCGAAAGTGGTCCTCCTTAATCCAATGCTTCTATCCAAACAAACAAACAAATTAGTATACTATCAAGGAAAATTCGGATTATCAATTCGTTTTTAATGTAATAAATTAAAATACTAGTTTCCAAGTTATTTAAATTTAAGCAATAAATTGTTTATGATGGCTATGTTTAAAAAAAAAATTGTTTATGATTGACATTTAAGAAAAGAAGAAAAATAAGAGGAAAATTTGATATATATATATATATATATATATTAGTAAATTTGATGTATTAAATTAAAATTGTTGCTCAAATTGGTATAGTTTAGTTTAAGTATGCCAATTTCACGACAAATAGACTGCAAGTTACTTTTTGGAATTTTAGAATTTAAAGTGTTTAATTAATATATTAAATTAAAAAAAAAATCGTAATAAAATATTATTTTAAAACGACACAAATAAATTATAATAAACTTAAAAAGGTAAATGATAAAGTAGAAATTTATTATGTTTTACTGTTTGAAAAGTAAATCTCTTCGGACTGGAAAAAGAATGTCATTTCTTATATGGATGGGAGAAATTGGAGTTAGTTAAACATTCTAAGCCTAATTACTCTATCAAAGAGTATCTAAGATATAGTCACCGTCTGGTTAAGAGTAAGTAGATTATGAAATTGCAACTTTATGTGAAATAAATAAATTGAGTCGTTGATTCATTTTATCCATTCTACTTTCCAAAAAATAGACATTTTATTTCCCCTTGCAAAGAAAAGTAAATTCTCGAACTACAAAGGAGGAAGTGCAACTTTGATGGTTTTATATTTTTACTTTTTTCTTTTGGCTGGATGTTTATATTTTTACTATATTATCAAAATATAACTAATTTAAATATATGGATATTATTATCTTTTAAATATAAAATAAATCTAATTTTTAGAAAGTTGGTGTTAATATCAATCGATTTCAACATCTCTATGGATCTATATATGTGTCCTACGAATTTTAAATATGGTCACAAATGCACTATTTTTTTTAACTTTATAATAAATTTATCATATTTTATAAAGTTCGCTCAAATTGCACCACAATTCAAAATTTCGGATAAGTTAAAAGAATACAACTCTATTGTAAGATATTTCTCAAGTACTATCTTTTTCGGAATATCGAAATTATTCAAAGCCTAATTCCAATTTTAAGGTAGATAATTTACTGGGTCCCACATATAAGTTTTATACTTTCAATTTTGCCTAAAATTTTGAATTATGATGCATTTTGAGCAAACTTTATAAAATATGACACATTTATTACAATCCATAAGATTCCGTAGTGCACATATATGATATGCCTCCCTACAAAGTAGCACATGGAAAGTTAGCAAATTAAAACCATAAATGATGGAAATATTTCGAAAACAATCCTAATTTAACGAGCTTTATAGATTTGATTAGTGTGAATTTTAGTTTTCCACATAACTAAATTTAATTTTTTTTTTAAAAAAAAAAGCAAAACATATAACCTAATATCCACAGGGAAATTTTAGAATTAGGTATAGTCTCAACAATTTAAACAAACCAAATTCAAATTGAAATTGAATATCGATTTAATAAGTAAAAACAACATTGTTTTAATAGATTTTTTTTAAATTAATATAGGTTTTTTTTAATGGTATTTTTTTTTGGAAGGGTATCAATATTGGTTTATGAAGTAGATTACTAAAATTGTTTGACAAACTAAAATTGTGCAAGTGGTAGAAAGGCTTACCTACTAATTAGCCCAACTTCCACCAAACTTTCGCACACCACACAATTTTGAAATCTTCTCCACATTAAAGAACAATAAATTTTATAGTTTTTACATTTTACACAAGCAATAATGACTTCAACTAATTGCTCTCTTCTTAATGACTCAGTCAAAAAATTTTTAACAGTGAATTTTTTTCATAACATGATTCTGGAAACTTCACCACTTTTAAATGTTCTTAGCACATGAGGAAATTTAAATTTAAGGCTTTTCTTTTTTATCATTAAAATATTATTAAGTTCGATTGATCTTTTTATTCATTTTTAGTTCAGAATGATATTTTAAGAATACGTTCAATTTTCTATTTCTCAAAAAAAGCTACACGTTCCAATTTAGTTATCCCAATTAAACACCGTCGAAAATTATGTATTTGGTGTATGTGGAAGTGAAAAATAAAAGATAGAAGGGAAAATATACCATTTTGCCTTGTAGATACATAAAATGATTTTAATCCTTCTGGTTCTGGTTTTTTCTTAAAAAATTTCTTACCTCCTCCTAATAAGCTTACCTATATGCCAAATCAATGGTATAAATTTATAATTATAACTCATTGTTTTTTTTTTTTTTTTTCAAAAACAAAAAGATACGATTCCTTTATATTTTTTATTATTGTACCACTAATTTATTATTTATTTGGTGCATGAGTGGTCCAATACTTAGATATTTTGTTAAGAAGTTCCCTTGTAACTATTAGCCTTTTAGAATTTTATCCGATTTTCGAATATCTAATTACAAGTATTAATTAATCAGAATTCAAATACTGTAAAAATTCATTAGAGGAAAACCCTTTCAATCCAAATTTTTTTTATTAAGTTGACAATGTTAAAATTTGAACTTTGAACCTTATTTAAAGGTTCGAGCACCTCTTACTAGTAGCATAAGTATATGATAATTTAAGCTTTTATCATGAGAATAATAATAATTTAAGCCTACAAATCCCTTTCGTTTGTTGCTTTCAGTTTTGAGTCTTGACATACAAAGTGGACGACAACGTTACAAATTATTAAGGTTACCAAATAATGGTGGATGTGCGTGCCACGTATATTTCCATTAATTATATCATTTGTTGCATGGCATATATTCATGCTCTAGTACTTTCTTTATACATATGAATATAATATAAAAAGAAATGAGGTTGGCTCATGCGGTTAATGCTCTATTATTTGGTGCTAAAGCATTCAAATTTAAATCTCCATATATCCCTTTCTCCCTCCCCTCCCCCACTTATAACTATGTCAAAAAAAAAAAAAAATATATATATATATATATATATATAATGTAAACTTTTTAGAATTAAATATAACTCTCTTTATTTTCTTTTAACATATATAAAAGTACGAATAAATAAAATAATATTGGTTCACCTAAAATATCTCTATAAAATATATAACAACAAACATTTAAATAAAATATAAATATTTTTACAAAATTATTAAATTAATTAATTTATATGATATATTATTTTAATTATTTATGAAAATTAGGTTTATTGATATAAATAAAATGAAGAAATATTTCTTAAAATTTGCATAAATTTACCCAAATATATTGTACGTACCCATATATATTACCTTTATTTTATTGTATAGTTTAGGGTATTTATTTCTTTCGTCTATATAACATTTTTTTTTTTTTAAAGGGTCTATATAACAATTATAAAAATTTATGAACCCACTTGCTATGTAATTTATTAATATATTACTATATGTTAGACACAACCAAACTATAAACTTTGTTGGGTAGTTAAACTAAAGGTGGGAGAGCTGCCTTTAGATTGCAAGGGTCTTTTTTTGCAATTTGCAAATAATCCATTTTACAAATTGAATTATTAGTTAGCATCTTGGGCCAAGCTAACATTATTAAATTAAATACTCGTAATTAATAATAATAATAATGTTAGATTCATCTCAAAATGGGTGACGTACAACTTCCCTAAATCTAATGTTATGTACGCCAACCCCATAATTTGACATCATAATTCTTTTATTTTTTTTCGGAATTTTGTTATATGCTTCCGATTCCAAAATTATGCATAAAGTAGAAGAATCCAACTGCTAAATTGATATTTCTAGACACCAACAAAACTATAATTATGATTTGCGATTTTCGGTAAAATTAGTAGTTTAAAAAGTATTTAGCAACTTGAATAATTGTTAACTGTTTTAGTAATTATTTATAAAATATTAAAAATTAAGATAATTGAATTTTTATGAAATATTTATATAAAAAAAAA
>CATIWJ010301210.1:0-10560 GCA_949640765.1 Croton laevigatus
TTATTGAGGCTACAGAAGATTTTGACTCCAAGTATTGCATTGGCATAGGTGGGTATGGAATTGTTTACAAAGCAGTGTTGCCAACAGGTCGAGTGGTTGCTGTGAAGAAAATTCATGACCAATCCCAAAATGGAGAGATGAAAAATTTAAAGGCATTTGAAAGTGAGATTACTGCACTAACAAATATTTGTCACCGGAACATTGTGAAGTTATACGGGTTTTGTTCACATGCCAGACTCTCATTTCTCATATATGAGTTCATAGAAAGAGGAAGTTTGAGGAAGGTATTAGATGACAGTGAACAAGTGATAGGGTTAACTTGGAGCAAGAGGCTACATATTGTCCAGGGAATAGCTAGTGCTTTATATTATATGCATCATGATTGCTCCCCACCAATCATACATCGGGACATCTCAAGCAACAATGTTCTATTGGATTCAGAGTTCGAAGCTCATGTCTCGGACTTTGGTACAGCGAGACTTTTGATGCCTGACACATCAAAATGGACCTCTTTTGTAGGAACAATTGGTTACACAGCTCCAGGTAAGCATTGTCATATATAGTTTGATTTACTTTCATTGAAACAACACTTAATTAATATTAATAGCATAAAAATAATTGTAATTGAAATTTTTTGTAGAGCTAGCTTACACAATGGCCGTGAATGAAAAATGCGATGTATATAGTTTTGGCGTAGTGACATTGGAAATCATTATGGGAATGCATCCGGGCAATCTAATTTCCGCCATTTCATCATCTTCAGTAATTAGCCAGCAAATACTATTGAAAGATGTGATAGACCAACGTCTACCAACTCCTCGGACTAGAGAAGTTGAAGGTTTGATCTTCATTTCCAAACTTGCATTTGCATGTCTGAGTGAGAATCCACAATCACGGCCGACGATGGGACAAGTTTCTTCAAAGTTAGTGACTAAATGGCATCCATTAGCAAATCCATTCTCCGAGATTGAATTAGGAGAGCTTTTTCTTTAAGATAACATTTATAACTTTTGTTATTCTGTGCCTTTTTTTTTTAATTTTGTTTTTCCTACTTTCTGTTCTAAAAATGTTTTTGTCAATTTCTAAGAAAACAAATGTATGTTAATAAATATTTTATATATGTTTAAAATATCGTTGTAATTTTACTTTTTCTTTTTAAATATCATTGCATTGCATGGTATCTATATTTCATATTCTAATGTCAAGAATTTGAAAGTTGTTGTTGACTTCTCTGTGGAGTATGCTGCTATATTGGAGTTTTGATTGAGAAAATTGTTATTTCTTTGAATACATCTTGCTTCTTTTTAGTAATTTGTTGATATTGTCAATTTTCTTTATCTAATGATAGTTTTTAGATTTGAATTCGTAAATGATGAATGGTTGAGATTGAAGTTAGAATTGATGGTTGAAGATTGGGATAAGAGTGGCGATTTGATAGTATTTAATTAATTCATTGTGAGCTTATAAGAATATTATTTATTTCAAATTGAGTATCATCAATGAATCGTTAAACTCTTAGATAGCTAATTGAAGTAGTTTTGACAAATTACAAATTTATCTATGTAGTTTGTCAAATCATACACTTTTTTCCTTTATTTATTTTTTTTAAAATATACTATTGTATCCCTTATTTTGAAAAATAATTGAAAGAATATGAAGAGGGAATAATTTCTTTTTTACAAAACATGGAATAGAATCAATTTGGTGATATTTAATTAATCATAGTAAACTTATAAGAATATTATTTATTGAAAATTAAGTATCATCAACAAACAGTAAACTTGTCATAAACTTTTAGATAGCTAATATTATCTCTGTATTTTTTATTTCTTTATATTTCCTTTAATAGGTATATTTTTTAATTCTTTACATTTCATATAAGATCCTCAATTTTTGTGAAGTATGAATTTCGGGGTAAAATGGTTATTTTACAATTTTATATTTTTTATTGATGTAATTTGATATTTGGATGTTTGTTTAAAACTCAGGATGACGAGATAGTTTTGAGTATAATATTATATTTTTCAGGTTTAGGGTAATTTAGTAATTTCTAGGTATTTGAGTATTTTATCATTTAAAAATAATTGTTAACACTAGAATAATGGATATCAAATTTGTTATTTTTGTATTATTTATTTAAGTATTAAATTAAATATTTTAGATTATATTTACTTATATTTTATTTTGAAAAAAATTAATAAATTAAAAAAAAAAACCTAAGTCATTTAGTAAAGTTCACGGCAAAGTGGTAGTAGTAGGCTAGTAGCCGACTCAGGATTAGGCAAGAGCAATAAAAAGAAAAAAAATAGAATAGAGTTTGATTAGAATAGGGTTTAGTATTTTATTGGGTATTGAATTTGTGAAAGAAGAGTTCGTCCCGTTCTTATTGTAGAGGTAGAAAAATGAACAAATAAATTGAGTAAATCCCATCTTATTGACCATAAGTGCAACTGTAGAAGTGTCTAAAGAATGAATGACTTTAAACACATTTGAAGATTTTTTTTTTTAAAGAATGACTTTTAAAGATATTTATAGGCTTTTTAGATTTTAAAGATTTTTGTAGAGTTTTAAAAATTTTCGAATGACTTTCAAAGATTTTACTTTTAAATACTTTTATAGACATTGATAAATTTTTATAGACAATGAAAGACTTTTATAGACTTTATAAGATTTTATTATAATTTATTTTCTGTTAAGTATCACCTATATTTCGTAAAAATGTACTATTACCGTAAAAAAAAGAATCTTGAACGACCAATTTGTGTTTTTTCGGTGAGATTTTTATTTCAATTTTTCAAACAATTAGTCAGTTAGTTAAATTTTAGAAATTTAATAGCAAGTTTACACAATTTCTAGAAACTCTAGTCCTTTTTTTTTGCAAATTAGAACATGCAACTAAAAAGAGAGAGTAAACTAATCTTTATCATTCAGAAATTCACAAAGCAGTAGTTTATAAAGATAAAAGGATATGAGAGCTGGGTTTTAAAAAAATATATATGAATTTAAATCAATAATTCTTTTCCTTCAATCCAATAATGTAGTTAATATATATTTTTTTTTTTTGAATTCAGTAACAAAATTTTTGAAGATTTCACACCTTTTACATATAAATAACTCTTGAGCCAAGAAAAGAGTTTAATATATTTGCTAGAAAATATTTGGCACTAATAATTACATTACAAATTATAGCAATACAATAACGATACCATAAATGATTACAACACACAATAAATGTCAAAATGATCAGAGTTAGTAAACTTAACCTACTGTGTCACCTTTCCAATTAAGAACAATAGAGATTTCAGCTGCCAAAAGTTTTAGAATTATAATTTGCTACTTTTCTTTCATATCAGGAGCTAAAACACCATTCCCAAGTTCAGATCATCTACTTCTTTTGTTTATGTCTACTACTTGTAGGTTTATGCTCTTTATCTTCATCTTGCTGCAGTTTTCTTTTCAAATTTCCTAAATCTTGTTCAGTCAGCTCATTCAATTTTTGGTTCAATGCATAAGCTTCTCTCAGCTTTCTCGAAGCACAAGTGGATTAGAACTCGAAGTTACCTTTCAGTGCTGGAAGAAAATGTCTTATATAATTACCATTTGGATCATACTTCTTCCCGTATTGGCTAGTAGTGATAGAATCTGGGGCTGAAAATCCAAGTTGATAGGTGAGGATTGCCAAGTCTTATAAAGATTATGACCTCCTCACTCCCATCCAATGTGGGATTCCAACACCCCCCTCACCCCTACAACCGTCTCAACATTGGGGCAAACATCCCACCATCGGTGGAGGAGACAGACTTTGATACCATGATAGAATCTGAGCCTAACTCACCTGAAAACTCAAGTTAACAAGTGAGGATTGCCCAGTCTTATAAAGATTATGACCTCCTCACTCCCATCCAATGTGGGATTCCAACAAGTAGATATGATTAAACTTTATTTTAATAGGGAAAACTAGCTTATGAATGAAAAGCAAACAATTTAAAAACCTCAACTTCTAGAGCATATATAATAGGTGCACACTACATAAACACTTTCCAAATGGAATTCTCATCACTTGTTTTGCTTAACAAAGAATAATCATTTAACATGCCTATTCTAATGCAATGTCATACAAAAGTGAATCACATTAGCTAAGAAGCATTGCATGTATCAGAGTTGTATATCCACAACCAAAACATCCTGTTTTTCCATAAGCAAGGGACAAAGGGAACTCTTATGCACACATGCATAAAGAGAATTACCCAGAATTTGTATGAGTAGTCAATAAAAAACCCCATCCAATTTTTTTCTGTTCCTCAATAAAAAAAACCCCAGGTTTGGATAAGTTTGTGGATCTCGCAATGGAATGTGTTGAAGAATCAGAAACATACAGGCCTACAATGGGTGAAGTGGCATGTCTTTCAGCTAGCTGGTTTGAATCCCAATGCCAAATCAGCTTCTTCTTCAGCAAGTTATGAGTAAGCAAGCAAGAGAAGTCCTCACCCTCATCCTTATTATGGCAAAGATGAGTTCCAGTTAGGTGGGGGCTTATCAGCTTGAATGATAGAACCAAAAGGAGCTTTATATGATTTCCATATTGCATTTTGCTACAGTTTCAGATGTTTAGTTCATGGAAAGAAAAACAAAAAGGAGTATGTTGAGCTTGTAGATGATTTACAGTTGTTGATTGTGGGAAGATTGCAATTTTTCTCACTCAAGTTTTGGACTCTGTTGTGTTAGGCACGAAATTAGCTAAGCTGCTGATGGCTCATGAGCTTCTAGCAACTGGCACTCACGGCTTATTAGCTATTAATCAATAATTAACAAAAATAGTGCTGCTGAGCCTTGAGAATGATATGCCTATCAAGATGAGTTCAAGCTTGACTAAGAGTTTTTATTCATCGAGAGTTTGGTTGAAATTTTTTTTTTGGGTTCGATTCAAGACTCTCAAAATTCAGTGCGAATGGGCTCTCATAACCTACTATTCAGCACAACTTCCAAGGATTATATGTTTTGTTACACAAGGATGTTTCTTTAGGGTTCATGACAAATTTGGTGCCAATTATTTTTGGGTTATTGTAAACTTATTTACTAAAATGATGCTGGAGGCATGGCGTGTAAAATCTTTTCATTAACTACTCTCCATAGGCCTCCCCCCCACTACCACCACCACCGCCACCGCCACCACCTTCGATGACGACCAGAAAAAACACCGCCGTTGCAGCCACCATTTCCACTGGCCACAAAAAAAAAATGCCACCGCCACCACCTCCGGCGAGCAAAAAAATAGCATATTTTAATCTTCTACATGTTTTTTTCCTCCTTCTTCTTCTTCTTCTTTTACTTTATTATCAGATTATGTTTGTTGATTTTGAAGAAAAAAGTTAGAAATGGTAATTAGGATTTAAGGAAACAAAAGAATTCATATATACAAAAAAGCAATATGTACTTGCATATGTACTGGAACATATGGTACATATATGTACTATATGGTACATGCACTAGTACATATGGTACATATACTAGTATATTGGGCCATATATTAGTACATATAAGCCAAAAATATATATACCAATACATTTAAACCATATATACAAAACATATGAATCATAAAAAACTAGTACATATAAGCCATATGTACTAATATATGAAACATATATACCAATACATATGTATATACCAGTATATATGATCTATATATCAGTATATATAGTATATATGCCAATACATAAAGCATGTATGCCAGTACATATGATACATATGGTAGTACATATGATAGTGGTACATATGCGTATTTGCTTCCTCAAAAAATCCTAGCTACCATCAGTATTGCTCTCTCCTCCATGAATAATAACACATCCAAAAATCAACATAACCATCTTTCATATACACAAAATCCAAATGAAAAATCAAAACAAAAACGGAAATCCAAACAAAAAAATCAAAATGAGGGAGGAGGAGAAGAAGAAGAAGAAGAATATGACTTAAACTCCGGTAATACATATAGTACTAACATATGTACCGGTGGTACATATGCTAGTACGTCCATATATGTACTAGTGGTACATATGTACTCGCATATGTTCCAGTGGTATATATGGTACATACTACATCTTTTTTCCCAAAAAAAAAACTCGAGCTACCATTTTCTCCATGAACAGCAACGCAATCCGAAAATCAATACAACCATCACTGTAAAAAACAAAATCCAAAAGAAAATCAAAACAAAAATGAAACAAAAATCAAAAGGGGGAGGAGGAAGAAGGAGGAGGAGGAGGCAACGACCTAAAGGAGGAGGAGGAAAAAGAGGAAGAAGAAGAAAAAGGAGGAGGAGGCGGCAACGGTGGTGTTGGCAGACGAGGCGGAGGAAGAGGAAGAGGAGGCGGCAGGATAGAAATGTGTTTTTAACACCCAATGTGTTATTTACTTAATTTTGAAAAGTTGGTGCTGTTTACCACATTCAAACTTGAAAAAGTGCTTTATACTACCATTTTTCGTAAGCCAATAACATTAGAAACCCCAATGTACTACCTACTTTTTATATATTAAATGCCTAAATAAAAAATTGCACCTTGAAGCCCTTGTACTACATATTTTATATACATGAGTACCATTTGTCTAATAGATAACGACGCATATGGTATAAATGGACGGAAAGCTCGTAGAGGCTTCTATCTGAGAAAACATTTTTAAAGCCTTCCATAAACCCTCCGTCCGTTTGTACGTCACGCGTCGTTTTCTATTAGGCAAAGAGTACTCGTGTATACAAAATAGGAAGTACAAGATGTTCAAAGTGCAATTTTTTTTTTATGTAGGATACTAATGTGTAGTATAGTAGTACATGAGTTTTTTAATGCTATTGGCCAATTTAAATAACTTAAATTGTTTTTTTAGAAGGAAGTTTCCACATATCTGAGTAAGTTTGGGAATGTCTGAAAGGAAATTAATCCGTGAATTATATTTTAATCATTCTACTATTATTTTAACAGAAAAATAGATAGAAAAACTTTATTGTATAGCTTTATTGAAATGCAAGGACAAGATGTTACATAGAATATGTGAAAACTTAGGGACAAAATTGAAAATTTCCTTAGATCAAATATTATATCTATGTACAAAAATATTTTGCAAGCTCCGTGAATTATTAATCTTTTTCAAAAGGAGAGAGAGAGAGAGTTGAATGATTTAAATTGAGAGATGGATAAAAATTAATCCGGTCAGATTCATGGTTTGACTACTCTTCTTTTCTTCTTTTTACCAAAGTTGTTGTGCCATATGTATTGCCAAATGGCGTCTATCTCAATCCAGTCAATTACCACATCATATTACACGAGTTCTCCACATACTTATCATATTTATGTGACTAACATGGTCTTTTTATTTTATTCAATTTCATTCTTTTAGGTAAATCAACGTAAAACTTTGTTAAAGTGAATGGAAGTAAAGTTAAAATTTAAAGTTGGGTGTCCACACTTAAAAGGCTTTAATGTCCACACTACCTTCTTGACCAACATTTTTCTTTCTTAACACCTTTTCATTACAGTATACATTCAATAATTGGTAAATTGAAGTGAAATGATGACATGCCTTCAATCTTAGCCAAGAAGCTCCACTACCTTCTTGGTTGTTTCTTCTTCGTACTAAAGGTAATAAAATATAAATGGAAGACTTGACTAATTTTATCACAGCTGGAAAATAAGGATATATTATTTTAAAATGTTTTCTTTTGACAAAAACACATAATTCCTTTTCAAAAATAGGGTTGATTCTTCTTTTTTTTCAATTCACATAACCATTCTATCCTTTTTTCTCATGTGTTTTTCATTTTTATTTTTTATGTTTATATTGAGATTGATGTCAAAAAATTTTTTTTATTTTTTTATGAAATTTATATATTTTTATGTTTATAATTTAGCTTTATGGATTTATGTAGTATATCTTTGGGGTACACATTATTACTCTACTCCGGTTACTAAGATATAAATTTATTTAATTATTATATATTTCTTTTAGATGATGTTTTTGGAAAAAAAATTCATTGTTTGTTTGAAAAGGAGGAGGGAAAAAAAAAGAAAGAGCAATTGGAGAAAAAACAAATTTATAAATATGACGTGGAAACGTTCATGCATCATGTCAATGCCAAATGACAATAAACAATTGGTCCACATCGTCAATTCGGACAACATTAGAACATATATAATGTCACATATTTTGGAGTAAATTGTTAAAACAAAAATCCTAACATTAAATGGTTTGATTTTGCAAAATTTTGGCAGAAAATTGTTAAAAAAAATGTTAAAACATAAAATTGTTAAATTTTAAAAAGTTCAGATATTAAATTTAGGGTAATTTAAAAATATAGCACAAATGGATGTTTCAATTTAAGAAAATAGAACAAAAGACATTTAGCACAAATTAATGCACAAACTAACCTAGAAAAAAAAAAATCTATAATTAGGGCAGTAAACGAGCCTAGCCGAGCCAAGTATTGCCAAGCTCAAGCTCAGCTCGTTTAATTTTCGAATGAGCTTTTTATCAAATAGAGCTCCAAGTAGCTCGCAAGTGACACGTTTTCTATAAAACCCTAAAAAGATAAAAGAAAGAGATTATGGGTGGATAGTAAGATACAAATTATTTTTTAAGCATTAATTAGTTATTATAGTACAATAAATATGAAATTTCGAAATAAAAAGATTGATTTAATATCGTTAATGAGCTTGAAATTTCGGCCCGTTAATGGTTTGTTTAGTTATCGAGCCGGCTCATTTAATTTTCGATCGAGCTTAAATAGAGCTGAACTTCGAGTAACTCGTGAATGACTCGACTAATTTACAGCCCTACCTATAATACTGTTTATGTACACTCATCAAATAAAAAAAATTAAAAAGAACTTTTTCATTTAAAAAAAATATAAATTTATCTTTTTTAATTTCCAACTATTATGTGCACTTGCTTTGTTTAAAAAAAAATTTATATATTATTTTTTTAAAATAAATAATAATACTAATTTAACTAAAGGAATGTTTGTAAAAGAACAAAAAATGCTATTCCCATAAATAAAAATAAAAGTGCTATTTAGTTAAAAGAAAACTTATTTTGTGCTATTGACTAAAATTTCCGTTAAATTTATTATCATCCCAAATTTTTTTTTTTGAAAATGCTATGCCAATATCAGAGTATGGTATGAATTCTTACATTTATTTTCTTATATTTTTCATTCCTAAAATGTTAATTCAAATTTCAAAGATACTAAAGAAATAGAAAATAAATAAATAAAATGATGATGATAATAGAAATAATTGTAATTGTATATAAAATTTGTTAAATTTGTTTCTAACATCACTATAACTAGATACAAGTATGAACATATATTTTATTATGTCAGACTACATTTTTATTGCATTCATTTATCATATATAAATATATGTGTTCTAATTATAAGTGAAAATTGAACTATGTATTCAAATTTTTAGATGATGTCATTATCAGAAGTTATATTGTTAATTTGAATTACATTAAACATGACATAGAATAATAGAATATTGAGTTTATTGAGAAAGAAGATAAGATTTGATTTGGATATAAAATATTTGGGCATTGGATTTATTGATAAATGTTTGAAAATATTGATATTGGTACAGATTGAGCATTGTGCACTGTTTGTTATTTGATTTTGACATTTATGTAGTATATGTGAGTATTGAATTTTTGTGTTGGTTTTGTGGTGAGTTTTAATTTTGGATTTTGGGATTTATTAGTTAATGTACTATAAGAGGAACAAAACTGGAAATATTATTAAAGCTTAGTAGAGTGTTGTTATCGCTTGGTTAACCATAACAATTCATACTAAGTAATCTATGCTTTCCGAATTTGTGTGGAATTAAAGTAAATGGTATTTTGATTGGAATAATGCTTTTCCTCTCGCCTCTCGAATTCGAGATATACAGAAACACGTTAACGTGTTTCTGTGTATCTCGAATTCGAGAACGTGTTTCTGTGTATCTCGAATTCGAGATGCGAGAGATGTAGCCTTGCTCTTTTGATTATAAATTATATTTGGATAAATTTCAAGGATGAAATTTGTTTAAGGGGTAAGATTGTAAAACCCTTGGTTTTTGGTGAATATTGAGTTTAGGGGGCAAAGTGGTAATTTTGTACCTCGTGGGGAAAATGGTTATTTTTCACCCTTATATTTTGTTATGTAATTTGGTAATTTGAATGTCCGTTTGATACTCAGGACAACGAGATAATCGTTTTGAGTATAATATTGCATTTTTGGATCCTGGGGTATTTTCTTCATTTTTTTGGTATTTCTATAAATTAAATTTAAAAATAAATTATTATTTATTAATTTTGAAATTAAAAAATAATATGGGTCCAGTTAGAAGATTTAATTGGTGTTAGATTAGAATTTGTATTTAAATAGGATTTTAAGATTAATTAATTAAATAAATTAATTTTGGGTTTACTTTCTATTTTTAAAAAGATTTTCCTCTATAAATACTTGAGAATTCAGTCTATGAGCGTTTTAGAGGCTTAAAATTTTGGGTATATTGAAAAAATAGGGTTTTTAGC
>CATIWJ010301301.1:0-12036 GCA_949640765.1 Croton laevigatus
AAAACTTACCACCATCTGAAAGTTGGAGACAAGAGGAGTCGATCGGTACCGCTAGTTTTGCCGTCTGACCACTAGAGACGCCGGAAATGGCGTCGGAAGCAATCGATGAACAGTGACTGTTCATGGAGTTCGAAGGATGAAGATGGCAAAGTTGCAAATTAGTCCTTCGTTTGTTGATTTTTTTTCAAAAAGGCCGAAAAATTACATTTTGGTCCATTTTAACAGAAAAAAGAGACGGAAGAATATTTTTGTTGACGAAATTAAAACGCAAAGATGTTTTTGTCCATTTCAAAATTAACAGGGAGAAAAATGTAAAATAGGGTAAAACATGGGGAGGTTTTTGTAAATCTCCCAAATTTTTTTCATATATAAACCTTTCTTGACTTGATCCAGAAGAAAGATAAAAGAGAGCTTTAGCTTTGTCCATTAAAAGTTGGCAGCCACCTTTCTTTGAAACCTACCTACAGGTTTTGCCCTCATTGCCCCTTTTTTTTTTCGAATAAAAATTTATATTATTTTTAAATAATGTATTGAAAGTAAATCGAATGGAATGAAGATTGTTATTATATATTTCTATTGTTTTTATGTGGTATAGGGATTACTTATCTATTCATGGTAAGAGTATATATATATATATATATAGAAACATGGATCAACTTAAATCTTGTTCTAAAATCTGATTTGTTCTTGTAGTCTAAATAATCCGATAAAAAAACAACCTCATTGAAGACATACCAATGCACTAATTCCAAAAAAAAGGCATAATATTAGAGCATTTGCGATCGAGTCAGTATCACTACAGAGCAACAATCGCCTCCGGATCAGAGGGCTTTAGCGTATAACAAAAAACAAAACGTAGAGAATTGAAATTTAGAAGGGTCAATGTTAAAAATATAAATATACTATAAATTTTTTATTTTTTTAAAAAAACTAAGTTATCGTCCGTGTATAAAATTACCTCTTTAAATTAAATACATAACAACCAAAATTTATAAAAAATTTTATTCATTAAAATTAATTTTAAAGTAAATTCCAATAAAATATTTACATTTTATTTTATTGAAAATGCATTAACTATCTCATGTAGTATAAATATAAATGTTTTATTAATTTTTTAAAATAATTTTTAAATTATATTATTAAAATAAAATATAAATAAAATATATTTTAATGAAAAAGCCAATGAGTTTTTAGTGATATAAATGACTGTTTGCAAATAATTCCTATCTCAAATAGTTAGAGTAGTGTATCTTTCTAACTTTTGGTTAGGATTCGAACGTGATGGTGATGCCTTTCATGGGGTTTTAATTTGTAATTTGATTGTAGTTTTCATTTATAATTTGTGGTTGATAATTAATGCAATTATAGTAGTTAATTAAATGTGCGCTTCAAATTAATAAACTTATAGGAACCAAGTGGGAGTTGTTCTAGAGGATTGTTTAGAATTAATCCAACAGATGAGTAATGTGAAGGTTGTTCATGTGAAATGGTCTGCGAATCGTGTTACTCATAGCCTAGCTCAAGTAGTGAATTCATCGACAAATGTGGAGGAGTGGATGTCTGAAGCACCCTCTTGTATCCGAATTATTTTACAGGCGAACTTAATTTAATTTAATGAATAATTTGTTCCATTAAAAAAAAAAAACTAATTGTAATACATAATTGGAATATCTCCAATGGTAGTTGTATATATATATATATATAATGACCTATATTCATATTTTATTCCTAATTTTTAGGTGGAAAAAAAAAAATTAAACATATATAATATCACTAATAAATCAGGTAACAATATGAGTTACATACTATGTGATAGTCTTCTTTCGAGCACTAAATTAGTGCAAATAGTGTACTTAGCAGTAATCAAACTTGAGACTTTCACATCCTATTATCTTTGTGGAATAATGTAGAATGATCAATTAGGTTACACCCTGATTAGTTCAATTTATTTTTTACTTCTACTAATATAAATATTACTTACATTTTAACATTAAATTGAAAAACAATTAAAATGTTGGGAGGGGTTAAAGCCCTATTGGTTTGTCCTTGGGTTTTGGTATACTATTCTGATACTTGGGTTTTAAAAAATTAGTCTATGGTTCATGTTTGCTTCCGTTATACTTTCAGTTTCTTCTGAGAATATTATGTTAGTCTTGCACAATCCCACCTAATCGTTTTTTAATCTAAAATACCCTTAATCTCTAATCTCTTTTCTTAATTATAAATTTAAAAAAGAAACTTAAAGAGAAAAAAAAAGCCAGTCTTGTGAAGTGAGAAATTAAAAAAATTGAAAGAATAACGTAAAACGTTAAGCTCCAACTCGCCATCCCCGAAAGGAGATGCTTTCTCGTGCAATGAGATGGAAAAATTGTAGTTTAGTCCTTAAACTTAAAAAGAATATGCATTCTCATCTAGAAAAATTATAAATAGATCCTGAATAATGAACCAAAGTCAAACGAACATTTTTCTGTTTTTAATGCAAACTAACGGCTAAAAAATGAGGGGATGTGTTTTTAAAACTCAGAACATATAAAAGTAGAAGAGGTTAGTCTAAAACTCTATGATAATTTTCCCTTATACACAAATATATTTTATTCATAAGAAAAGTAAGGGATGTGAGTCTCCTAATCCAGTTTCCATAAAAAAGCTGCAAATAAAAGGGATTGAAAGCAACAACGAATTGGTTGAAAAGCTTATGATCCGTCGGATTTATTCGTACTACCCATCATCATCATCATCATCATCATCTATACTCTCCTGTGAAACAATTCTATTGTGATGTAATCAACCCATCACGAGCTCTTAAAAGCAATTCAATTTCCATATTTCATAATTTAATTTGTCTCAATCCATTATAATTATTATTTATATATATGAAAAAAAAAAAGTTCCTTTCAACAAAAAAAACCACTTCGCATGTCTAACGCTGATAATGACTCTCTGATGCCTTTGATTGAGATGTACTGTCCATTTCTATGTGATTAATTACTTACATGCTACTATATGTGAATTTTGTCCTACACCAACTCTCAAAAATATTTAAATACTGTACTGACCCTTTACTTCATTCGATAAACAGAATGAATAATTCCCAGTTCACAATTTGCTTCCATGACAATCACTTATAATAATTTTTTTTTCTTTTGGAAAACATATTTTAGTTTGTGGCTAAGATTTATAGAAAATTTTGAGATTATTATTATTATTATTATTATCTTTTAAACTTATAGAGTTTATTTTATAGTATGGTAATAGGACATGGACATCCTATTAAATGTCTATCACATCACTTATATGCTTACTACTGGATAAATATAAACCCTCACTCCAAACTTTCAAAACAGTTGGACTTTTTACTCTAAAATGAACTTCATAATTAAAATGCCCTAAATTTTACGTACTTTGTTATCTTTCACCCTAAATTCCAATTTTTGGCGAAAATTGAAGAAAGTTTAAAAGAAGATGGAACAAATTAATAAATGATTGAAAACAATTGAAAGTGAGTGGACTTATTAAATTAGCCTACAAACTTTAAGGACTAAGATGAACTTTTTTTTCCTCACCAAAAACAACCCATCGCCTAAACTTCTTAAAATTATAACAAATATACCCTTTAATTCCTCGCACATAACACAAAACATGCCAACATGGTTAAAATTACGTAAACCTGGATTAAAAAGATTGATTAGGTGAAATATTAAATCTAAGTCAATACAAAGGTTATGCTTTTAATTTGAATGAGTTTCGAGTTACAAGTTGAATTTTCTTTTTTCTAAATTACAGATTTCAGCATCTTATTTCTTAAATTGTTTGACTAGTTATTAACATGTAATTTTAGATACCATTGTTAGCTCTCATGCTCCTCTGCATTTAATATTATGCAAATATTTTCTAGCTATGCAGTATTTGTAACAATTTTAAGAAGTTCAAGTGCTTGACAGACAACTCATCTGTAAAGTTCGAAGTTCATTGGAAATTTGCATAAAGTTGAGGTAGCAATTTATGCAATGGCATGATTCTTGTGGCAATCAAATAAATAGTGATTAAATAAGCCATTATGAAGGGATTTTGAAAGGAGGAAACAATACTAGATTTTGCCCTTTATCGTAGGGCGGTGGACTTTGCTAAATGAATTGACATTTGAAGTTTTGATTGATGCATACTTTGCTACCCCATTTCTATTTCCATGTTAATGACTCCTAATTAATTGATGGCTAATCCAAATCCAAGTTGGAGCTTCACAGAACATAATATTGCCAACCGCATTTAAGCAAAAGTCAGATTAAGTTCGGCAAACTTTTACCATTATCGTTCTAAATGCCATTAATACCAACTAAACAATTGTTTTCCACAGTAACTGTCTGATAAAAATTAATGTATTCAGGTTAAAGGTAAAACAGTCTCATCAATTATGAAATACAACAAGGAAAATTTATAATTTCACCCCTCAAGTTTGACTTAATTAATGGTTTATTATTTTTTAGTTTTAAAAATAAAAACAAGAATTTACCAATTTTTTACCACATAATACTTTAGTCCTTTCCTAAAAATAAAGGAAAAAAAATTCATTTTTGTCAAAATGGAGGGACTGGATAATTGGTTCCCATCAAACTGGAAAGTTAAATCATTAAATATTTTTGAGTAAGATATACTAACATATTTAGACTTTTAAAACTATTTCCTACCAAGACATTCAGTTCAGATTCGGGTCCGTAGATTCTCTCTCCCAATTCCCCTCTACCGCTGAAAATAATTCATGTGTGCATAAAAGTATTTCATTTTTAAGGGAAGAGGGAAGACTTTTTTGACAGGAAGACTAATCGATAATCAACTAAAAAAACTTATTAATTTATTTATTTTTTTAATGAGAAAGAGTAAACCATTAATTAGGTCAAATCTCATGGGTATAAAATAAAGAAGAATTTCTTTATCCTTAGGTTTAAACTATTACTGTGTTCTCATATATATAAACCATCTGCCTCTTTCAGTTTCATCCAATCTTTTAAGAAATGGTGCTGAGTCCAAAATACGACATCATTTTGATTCTGTTAAATCAAAATACGATATTAATTGAGATTAAACAAAAAATTTTGAAAATCTCCGTCGTCTTCTTTTGTGAATAAAATTAAAAAGAATGATTAATATTACAAATTAACATGCTTCGAGCAGAACAAATGGAAAAATAAAAAACTGCAACCAAATTCTATCCATTAGATTTGGATCCTGATAGAATAATTTTCAATGCTGGCTGGCTGGCTGCTTGCATTAGATTGAGGAAACGTGAAGCAATTCGAGCTGTTAGATTTTTAATTTTAAATAATCAGAGGTGTGCGCTTTCATTTCATAACAATATATATGGCAGGTTGAGCTTTTTCAAATACTAGTACTAATATTCTTATTGATTATTGCATTAAATAGCTTATTGTTTGAAAAATATTTAAGGAATTCTAAATTTCAAAAATAATATAGTCAATTTTGATATATATTATATGTTATAGTTATTATTTTTTTTCAGAATAAAATTGTTCACTTTAAACGGGATAAAGTTAGTATCATCATCATGTGGTGGAGCTAGGAAAAAATAAAAAAGACAAATAACATCGACATAAGTTAAATTAAAATATATTTTAAACCATTAAGAAACACTCTTTAAACCAATTTTTTTTTTTTAAAAAAATGTGTGTACTAAAAACAAATTGACTCTATTCATATGAATTTGTAGATGTCAACTTGTGGCTGTAATTGATTCATATTTCTATTTGATATGAATCAGTTACCTAGTAAGTAATAGATTTAAGAAGTATTTACAAAATTCCTATAATCATAAAGTATTTATACCACTCATTTGAAGGTTCAAGAAATGTTTAACCTTTGTGAGCATACAAGGACCTTGCAAAAAGAATCAATGGCAGTAACTTCTTCTTCAAAGGGGAGTCGGCAACAACTTCATCCAAGGGAGCGAGTAAGTCATAGTAGTGATTGTCTTTGGCAAGCATTTGTAGATGGAGCGGTTTTTGGTCAAGAAGGAATGCTTAGCTGTGGTGCTGTTATGGAAACTGAAGAAGGAATCTTTATCAAAGCTATTTCGAGTCATTATACAGGAGGCTCTAATCCTTTTATTACGGAAGCTTTTCTTATTCCTTAAAGAACATGGTGATGAATAAAAAGCCATGAGTTTTTCTCTTCTAAAAAAAAAAAAAAGTTGCTTAATGTTTGGAATATTTTTAGTTACTAATTTTAAAGTTTACCAAATATATAAATTATAATTTTTTTTGTCAGACTTGAGGCAAATAGCATATTTTGAAAAATAATAGGTAGTAAATAGCACAAACTTTCAATAATATAATAAATAACACGTTTGACCTAAACTAAAATATAAAACCTTAAACAATCCCTATCTCAAAAGACAAATAGTCCACCAACTGCTTCCCCTACCACCACTGCTGCTGCCACTGCAGTTGCCACCAACAACTCCGACGACCACCTCTGGCAACTAGAAAGAACACCGTCATCTCAGTCACCATCTCTAGTGACCTGAAAATATGCCACCACCGCTTCCAGTGACAACCTCTAATGATAAGAAAACACAATATTTTAACCTTTTACATCTTATGCTTCTTCTAATTCTTTCTCTTTTTATTTATTCTTATATTATATTTGTTTATTTTGAATAAGATATAAATAGAAATTAAGATCTAAGGGAGGAAAATAAGCTATATATACTGGTATATATATCATATAGTACATATAATCTATATATACTGATATATACCATATATACTAGTATATATAGCTTATATGTGCTATATGGTATATATACCAGTATATATATATATATATATGTGTGTGTGTGTGTGTGAACCATAAACTACCAATACATATGAACCATATATACAAATATATATGATCCATATGCCAGTACATATGATGTATATGCCAGTATATATGGTACATATGCCCAGTGGTACATATGATACATATGTATTGGCATGTGTACCATATGCCAGTACATAGGCAGCATATATATAGCATATTCTTCCTCAAAAGAACCCTAGCCACCATCATTGGTTAATTCTTCTCCATAAACAACACAATTTGATATCAAATGAAGAAGAAGAAAAAGAAAAAGAAGAAGATCGACGGTGGCAACGTGGACGATGGAGCACCGATGATGCTGCTTCTGCTTCCGTTTTGGACCATGGAGATCGTGAACTTCATCCTCCGCTTCTCGTTATTCTTCTTCCTTTTTTTATTTTTTATTTACTTATTTAATTAAAAGGGTAAAAAAGTATTTTTAAAACCCAATGCACTATTTACTACATTTTGAAAAGATAATACTATTTACTCCAATGAAGTTTGAAAATATGCTATTTAATACTATTTCTTTTTTCTTTTTTATAAAATAACTATCAACTAAATTTAGTTCCCTTTAATATGAATTATGATTATCACAAAAATAAGGACTTAACTTGACTATGCTCCAATAGAGAGAGAGATTGAGATTGATTGTACCTTTCGCTTTGACTTTTCAAAAGCACTTACAAAAAACAGTAAATTGTTGTTTATGTAAAAATAATTTATAAGTTGAGAAAAAATCCATTTAAGACTAAGTGCTTAAAAATGGTTTATAAACAATGGCAAACACCCACATTCTAAATGCCATGCGAAAGTCTTTGGTTCAATTGATAGTTTTATGTTAAGTGATTGATAAGTAAATTTTTAAATCAATATCTAATAACTATTTGAAACAGTTAATTTTATCTTAATCTTATCTATTCTTTTAGAGTTTTCTCTCTCCTTTTAACTACTGTTAATTTTATTATAATAATTATAAATAAATTTATTTTTTAAGTTATTAATATATATATTATTATTCAATAAATTTTAATCAATATTTTATATATATATCTTATATTAAAATAGAATAACATGCTCATTTAAAAAAATTAGCAAAAGTATATATTATATAATTTTATAATCATATTTTTATCAGTAATATTACCTTATAACGACTAACCACCATGAATTTCACTAAATCAGCCAACAACTAGCAACTATTAATTGTCAGTGTGCTCATCGTTTGGCACGATCAGCTGATTTTGTATCTCGAACGTTGCGTGAAGTAAATTGTTACCTCTCAAAATTTTTTTGCCAAATGTATTTCATTCAAATATTAATAATAACGGCTTGGATGGTCCAATTAACTGTGAATTCATATGCTCAATTTTAAATTGATGCTATCACTTATCCAATTATGCAAATTGTTTAAGCTTTGAATTAAAAAAAAAAAAAAACTACCAACCATTAATTAGAATGAACAAATAAATCAAACACGTACCAAATTAATAAAAAAGATACCATAAAAATAAGAATATAGTAGTATTTCACTAAAATAAAATAAGAATAAGAATAAAAGCATGCAGTGCATTGAAGGATCATACCAATTTCCAAGCCACAATTATTCCTTCAAACCCAACAAAAATGTCCTCCATCCCTATCCTTTCTTTCATGTTTACGAGGGACAAGCAGAAATGGTGTAGTGTGCTTATTATTGAAACAATGAAACAAAAACATACAAGTTTCACAATTCCTTTTTCTGGTTATTAAATTATAATATTAATGACAGATTTTTTTTTTTATCATTTATTGATACTTGTGACAATTAATTAAGGAGTATGCAGTTCTGGAATAAGGAGTACGCAGTAAAATTAATTAATGAGTAATTTACTAAAATTTGAATACATTAAAATGCTTTTTTAATTCAATAAAAAATAAAATAAAATGTGACACACTCCCAGTTGAAAAAAAAAATTAAAGTAAGTGTTGTGGACGGTTTCTAAATAAATTGAGAAAAAAAATATCACAAAAATTAAATATAAATCGACTAAATTACACTTCACATTGTTTAAAGTTAATGATCATAAAAATAGTAAATAACTATAAGGTTAATTTAAGTAAATGTTAAGGCAAATTTATAATTTCAGGAATACAAATGGGCTGTTCATAAATAATCTGTTGTTGGGGAATTTCAATAGTACGGTCTCGAATCAAGAAAAGGGTTAAGTAGCATTCGTGTCTCATGCCTGAACAGCAGAATCACGTGTAGATCTTGAAACTAATAGTGAATAGTTTTTAAAAAGGGTATAAAATTCTTGATTTGTCAGTTTACGAATCAACTCTTTAAATTGTCAAAATTTAAACCATTCGCTAAATTCTTTATTCTACCGTAAATGTAAGACATTATGTGATTGACTTTTCCCCAGGATTTTTCTTTTGTCATTCAAAGATTTTATTTTAGAGCATCCACATTCAATTCAACAATATTATTAAAAAGGGCTTGGAATTTTTAGTAGAGGCCCGGATGTGGGCAAAATTAATTTTTTGATCCTCTCCCTACTTAAATGTCTACCAATTAAAAGTAGACACATGCTATTATTAACATTTTTAATTAATTAAAATATAAAAAATTATTTAAATTAATTACTGTTGGATTACAAATAATTTAATATTTGGATTAGAACTATGCATTGTGAAAGAGAAGACCACTTTTTATTGGTCACATTTTAAAATTAGGTGGTATATATATACATTTTTACAAAATATGTCTAATAAAAAAATGTTTGCAGGACTAAGCATTGTGGATGCCCTTTTAAGTACAAGTCTTTAATTTTTCCTTTCTTTATAAACAAACACATTAAACCACCTAACTATGTAAACTACCCTTTCTCTTGGAAAAAAAAAAAAGACAACACTATGTAAAATACCCAAACTTTGCAAAATATTTTATTAACGCCCCAAATTAAACTTTGGGGGTGTTTATCACAATTTATGCTTTTGAACTTATTGTGTATAAGTAATTTTTATATTATAATCAGATTAAAAATAAGCAATGAAATATTTTTGTAAAATTAGTTTATAATCAGATGATAATCAGTTGAAATATTTTTATAAACTAGCTTATAATCAATTTATTATTGTAGAAACTGATAAAATGACCAAAAAGAACATGTGAGAATGGGAAAATACTTATCTAAACTCGCATGAGGATCACTTATGGACCAAGCCAATCACCTTTTTTTTATTGTTCCTATATTATCCATTTTCTTCCCAGTGAAAGACACTAATGCCCTCGTTACTTTTAAAAATTACTTTAGCCCATTTATTCTATTGGATTGGTCAATTAGACCTGATTGAGAGTAAACTGTCCTGTGAAAATGAGATTAAAAATAGATTTTGATGTTTTGACAGAAATAATATAGAAATAAAACAAAAACTATGAAAATATTAATATAAATAAACTGGTCAAACCAAAACAACTTATAGTTGTTTTGTGTATTTTTTTTTTAAGCTGCAAAATCCAACTTATAAAAAAAATATTATAATTTGCTTATAATCTACCATTTAAGTTTTAGAAACACTTAAATGTACAATTTATAATCTAAAAATTACTTATAATCAGTTTTGACCAACTTATAAGGTTTGAGAAACACCCTATGTTACCACCTCCTTAATTTACAATCTTTATCCTGATAATACACTATTAGAACAAATTGCAAAGATTGAATGTTCAAAATAAATCCAAAATTTTCAATTCCATCACGTTAACATACAATTTTGAGATCAAATAAAAATAAATAAATTTGACTTTACTTTGTGTAGACATAGGATTAGTGGCTTCCTCAAGAAAAGGGAAAAAAAAAGAAAGATGGATGTTGATGGGGAAAGCAGCATATGCATGATATTTTTATGTGAATTGTAATTTTTCCACAACCATTTTTATTTCTCGGGCTCATCATGTTCTTATAACCATTCTATCAAAGTCTATTCAAACTTAAGCATCTAAGCCTAGGAAATCCTTATCAGTTCTTTTTGTAGGTTTTCCTTGCAACACAAAATAATTAATATCTATCATGGAGGTGGAAATAGTGAGATAGAACAAAAATGAGAAGATAAAATTAAAGTTCAGTTCAAATTATGAATAAAATGCGGCCTAAAATCACGTTGAAAAATCATAAACCGGAACCAATTTGCAGTTAATAAACATGAACATGGAGGAAAGAATTTGATGTTATCGTTGTTGTCTAGTTTTCATTATTATTATTATTTTTGAATACTTCACTCACTTTCTCGTTATTTATCCTATTGATTTTTGACAGGAAAGAAAAATGGGGATTTTGTGTTAATTGTGGCCTAAGATCCGAAAGCCACTGCGAACAGGGTGCTATTAGGTGTCAATTGTGAATCGGTAACCTATAAAGTTTACTTTGAGATATTAATCGAACAAAGTTTGGGTGTTTTACATACTTATATACAAGAAATGAATTCTATATTCACGTTCCGAAAGCCATCATCTTTTGATATATGTCTAATTTATATATATTTTTGTATTATTATTAGTGTATTTTTCTTGGGTTTTATTATGTTATTTGTTTGATTTTTATTCTTTTATGTGTTTTCGCCTTATGTTAGTTATTTTGGTTGTTTTGTAGTGTTTTTGGAGGAGAAAATGACTTGGAAAAGAAGTAGAACCAAGTGGAAAAGAGAGCTTAGAAGACAATGTGTTTCACAGGGACCCTGTGAGATTGCTAGCACCCGTGAGATCTGGACGGCCCAACTTTTAAAGAGACTTAATAATCTAATCCAAAGGCCACGAATTTATTAGGGTTTTGGAGGCCAAAAATAGATATATAACAGAAGAGAGGACGGCTAAAAAGGGGAGAACACGTTAGAACACGTTGGAGCACAAATAGATTCGTTTTGGACGACTTTTGAAGCCTCTCCTGGAAGATTTGGGGGATTCTTGAAGAAGAACTTTGGACTTTCTTGATTAAGAGTTTGATTTTTCTTTTTCTCTTTTATTTTTATTTTTAAACAATGTATTCTTTCTCAAATTTGTCTTTTCTTGAATTCTCCATGGAGGAGTAGTTCTTTTGTTAGGGGAAACACAATCCCTTGATTTACAGGATGCAGTATCTTTAGAATTTTGTTTTCAAATTGATATTTATGTCAGAAGTAGATTTCTTTATTCTTAATGCT
>CATIWJ010301402.1:0-14628 GCA_949640765.1 Croton laevigatus
AAACCAAAGTGTTGTTTTTAATTTAAAAACACTACAATCGAAAGTGATATAACTATTCTACTTCTATTTTTCATTTTGGGCATAAGAAAAATACTTTCATTTTTATATAAAATTGAAAGGCTCTCCAGTTCTTCATTTTTGGGAATGATTTATGAAAGGAAAATGGTTTCTCTTGCCTTATTCATTTTAGAAGATTAAGCTTCCAGTGCTACCACACTACAGTCCTCCCCTTTGATCCCTGTGTGTGTGAAGGAAGAGGGGACTGCTATTAGCATCTCTATAGTCATTTCGGATTGACAAGGATTCCATATGGAGGCATATAGCTATCCAGTTAAAGCACGCTACAAGAGGTAAATTTCTAACCATCCTTATATTTGATTGGGTTAATTTAAAAACTGGTATAGGGAAGTTTCCCTGTCAAATTTTATTTCCGCTGCATATCATTTTTGCTTGCTATTTGAGTAATTGTTACATCAATTGCATGTGGAAAACCCAACAAATATAACACTCTACTTGTCTAGTACGAACCCTTGCGATAAGGGTATGGCGCGTCA
Source organism: Croton laevigatus (assembly GCA_949640765.1). Taxonomy (NCBI): domain Eukaryota; kingdom Viridiplantae; phylum Streptophyta; class Magnoliopsida; order Malpighiales; family Euphorbiaceae; genus Croton; species Croton laevigatus. The sequence goes on from CATIWJ010301402.1 coordinate 555, forward strand.
TACAGTTAAAATGCGCAATATTAATTGTGAATTGATGAAAATGATGATATGATAATAACATCATTGAGGGTTGCTTCAGCAACGATCTATGACCCAAGTGATGAGAATGTTGATGATGATAATGATATCATTGGGGGTTGCTTCGGCAACAATCTATGACCTAATTGATAACTAATCGGGGCAGCTACGGCTATGATCTATGATCGATTAACGAGCCCTAGCCTTATCCTTTGTCGTTCTACTAAGCAAGTAGAGCAAGCTAACCGTATTTTAAATAATGGTTTGAATTGTTTGAAATGCATATTAGCGATTAAAGTAAGTTTTTATTTGTAACATAGTTATATTTCCTTTTTATTATTATTCTTGCATTGAAAAATGTTTTGCAACCAGTTGAGTGCCTATTGAGCAAGTGTTTGCTTAGCGAGTTATCTTTTGTGACTCATAAGTAGTAGATAGAAGATTTTTAAGAGCATGACAACATCGGCAGCTTTTTGGCACCTCATCTTCAGGTAGGATTTCAATTACACGAATAATTTGGCATATATATTAGCACTTGCATAAAAACTTTCATGTATGATGCTATGTGTAAATATGGATATGTAATAACTAAGACTATGTACAGCTCAATAATATAATATTACATTGGAGGTTTGAGTTTGTGTGTGTGTTTATGTGGTGATGAGATTTGATAATGGTTTGTGTGATTGGATGAATGAATTTGATGAAGAAAAGACACTTGGGAATTGATAATTTTAAGGGAAACTTTAGCGAAATTTCCGCAGGAATTGTACATGTAAATGGTTAAGTAAAGAAAAATTCGAGGTTTGACTATGATCGCTGTATCCCACCTTGGTATATTTATGGATCGAGACGGGGTGTTACATTTTTGTTGTGTCAAAGCTCCGGTTTAGCTCGTCCTGGGTCTAGATAATGAAATCAATTTTAAAATGCATGACATATAGGAGTAAAATAAGTAAAGAAACCCAAGTAAAAGGAGAAGTTGTTATGATAAATGCTACTAACAAGCGATATTGAGTTCATATAGACTGATGGCTGATAAAGACAAAGATTCCACTAAGGATAAAGTTAATCGACCATTAGGGGAGGCTGAAAAGTCAAGGCTTCCACTAAGGAAGCGAATAAGCATGATGTCTGAGAATGAAAAGTTGTAGAAAATATAAGACCAAATAGACAGAATGATCTAGGAGATAGAACTTTTGCAAGTGAAGGTAAGGGGAGTAAGAAGTGAATTAGAAGGTCAAGACTCGAACTTAGTGCCAGTAGATAGGCAATCTAGGGTTGGTAAGAAGCCGAATGAATTAGGCTGAATCGAGTTGAGCCGTAAGGTGGTGTTAGACCGTAGTTCCTGGTTCGAGCTAGACTTGGGCAAGGAGAAAAATGTGCCTGTCACATTCTAAACAGACGTCTCGCTCGTGACACTAGTGCTGCGTGCGTGATAGCCTTGTTGGGAACCTAATGCTATAATTAATAAATGTTTAAATCAATTTATTCAATGGAAGAGAGTATGGAGAAATTACGAGAGCAAATAAATATGAAATATTAACATAATGATTACTCAGAAATAAATTGGAATAAATACAACACAAAATAATTTACGCTAGAATCATATTCAGCTAAGGGATATAATAATTATACGAGTTGATTATAATGATAAAAATAATTGTACAGAAGAAATAAATTAAGAAAAGATTATGTCATGGTTATAATCACAATTTACCAAAAGATCCAATAATGAAATAAGGCCTGATGATGACAAAGTTTAGAGATAGTAATTATGAGAGTGAAAAAAATATACAATTAAATTAATGAGTTATTACAAATCGAGATTTAAAATAAAATTAAACACAAATGAAGGTAAATTGAAGAATGAAATTTATTTGAGGGATTAAAAAGGGAAATTGGTAGTAGATATTTTGATTATAATAAAATAAAATAATGTGTGTTAGGTGTGGTAAATAGAAGGGTGTAAAAGTTTAGAGGGGAAAGATAATTGTTTGAGAAGACTGTAAAAGGATGTGGAAGTGTGGGTATTATGGGTTATTTGAGTAGAGAAAAAAAAGAGAGAGAGATAGAAGAGATATAAGAATTGGGCTAGAAAGCCCAAAACCCATAAACCCTAACCCGACCCATTGATTTATGTATAAAAGGGGAGAAGTGTGTAAAAAACACATCATTTTTCTCCATTCTTCTCCTTCTTAGCCGCCCACCTCCCTTTCTTCTCTTCCAATTTCCTTTTCTCTTCATTATCCCCACTTTCATCTTCTTAAGTCATTCATCTAAAACTCTAGTAGGCTCAAGAATGTCGTTTTAAGTTTGATCAAGTCCAAGAAAGGTAGTAGAAGCTCTAGATAAGGTAAGGATTCAAAACCCTAGTTTTGTTTGTAATAGAAAATGTTTAGGGTTGGTTGTTAATGAGAGAATGAGTTGATTAATGGTAGAAATAAGTGAGTAATAGAGTAGAAATGTAGAAAATAAGTAAGAAAGGTGAAAGAGAGTTAAAGGAAAGTTACGGTTTTTGATAAACTTTATGTTATGTAGGAATTGTTGAACTCTTGATTTTATTTTTGAATGATGATTTTACATGATTTAAATATCTTAAATAATTTGATTTTGAATTTAGGGTTTTACATGTTAAGGAAGTGGTTTGCTTACAAATGTTTAAGGGTTAATGCTCAAAACTATAAGTTTTATTTACATCAGATTTTATGATTCAAATTCAACCTGAATTTTGAATATGTTAGAGACATTATTTGGAAATATCATAGAAGACATTTTTGTAGCCACGGATGTTAGCTTTACAATGCTTTTTAAATCATATCGATTGGATTTTGTAAATAAAAAGTTATGGCCAAAATAGTGAGAGACGCGCATGCTGGAAATACTGCTGAAACTCATTTTGCTAGTCGCGAGCGCGACCAAAACACCATGTTGTTGATGTTGCACGTGCGAAACCAACACCAGAAGCATCCAGAATGCTTGTCTTAGCTATTTCGGTCACGACAAACATTTTAGGGACCGTCACGCTCACAACGGAGCCCAAAAATATTGTTTTTCACCTGAATTTGTCATTTTTGATTTTATCTAATGTTTAATGGTTTTGAAATATCAAGAAAAGCATTTTGTGATATTAGTGGCATATGAAAAATAGAAAGGTGAGACAAATACACAGATGTTGAGTTATGTGAACGTGAAATGAATTGTTATTCATCTTTTTTTCATGCTTTTGTGGCTTGCATTAGAATGTTAGTAATAAGAATACGATACATCATAGGGTATATTATTATGAATAATGTTGCAACAAGAATGATATGAAATGATCATGAGTCTATAAATAGGCTTCATGGTTACAATGCCAAATATTGTCTACAAGAGGGCTAATCATGTGAGACCTTAATTTTATCCTTTAGTTCTGTCAAGTATCATCATTAGAGCGCTATGAAACACAATGAATGAAACAATAATGATTTGATAACAAAAAAAAAATGATCTTTTCATTTATTTATTGATTTACTGATTCATTGAGATTAAACTAAGATTGGTGATTAAGTTAGCAAACGATAAAGGATTTAATCGAAAAATAAAATTTATAGGAATGTAAAGTATTATTATAACAGTTAATTAATAAAGAGCAGTCGAATGAATTAGTTAGTAAGTTTAAAAGACGATACGACATTAAAGAATTAAATAAATGCTAAAGCTAAAATAGATACATCATAAGACTAAAAGAGTGAATAATTGTACTAGGATAGAAAAGTAAGTAATTAACAAATTGGACAATTGACTAATCAGAGTGCGTAGCTAGCATGGAATTAATAATAGATGAAAGTGAGAAATAAAATCAATAAAATAAATATGAGATTAATTGTATTGCAATTTGATGAATTAGTTAGCTTCGGGATTAATCCAGACTTGGATAAATAGGAAGGACAAGGAGCGATGCATGCCAGGCAAGATGACAAACAGGTTTGATACTTACCTTTACTCGATGTGTTGTGGTGAATTGCAATGATGTGTTGCACTGTTATGATTGCGTGCTACTTATTATTTATATGTTGTTATGAAATACTGTTGTATGTTGTTTACGTTGTTTGAGTAAAGTATCCATTGAGCTTATTGCTTAACAAGTTAGTTTCTGCTAACTTGTAGGTTGAGGAAGTCAGAGTCAAGAACCAGTCTAGAGGATTGGCACCAGAACTACTAGAAGACGTAGAATGGCATATATTGCAGAAATTGTAAAATATGAGATGTAATTTGTATAAGTCATAATTAATTTTGTAATGTACTATAATTTTATAAATTAATAAAATTTTATGTTTTATATACCGTACAAAGTACACATGTAACTCTCTTATAGGTTTACTTCGATAGGTGTATAAGGGGTGTTACTGTGTCGCCAAGCTCATAAGGGTCCATTGGGAATGAAAGACTGAAGATGAGAAGGGTTTTGTGTTTTACTATAGATGATGTTTAGCGTTTTGGCTATGAATAATAGTGAAAAGTACTAACTTAGCTTAATCCTATTTTTGTTGTAAATGTTGCGAATGGAGCTATGTAAATGGTTATTTTGAATGTAAATAAAGCTATGGTTATGAAAATTTTAGTTTAAGTGTTCATAATAATAATATACATGCCAATAGGGAATAAATGTGCCGAAGCTAAGCTGATGCTTCCTGTTGTGTTTTATTGTAGAATGTCTCGAGAGTCGTAAAGAGCAATGGAAGAGGAGGTGGGATCACATGCCTCCCCGAACGGTGGAGTCAAAGAGAGAAATAGAGACGACTTGAGAACCGACATCGACATCTATTGGCTAGGAAGGGCAGAATGAGTTACTATGTTAGATGGCAGTGGCACTTCAGCAGATTATGGGAGTAGTGCCACCACTTGTACCAGCGCCAGCACTAGCACCAGCACCAGTACCAGTTCCTGTAGTGGAAAGAGAACGGAAGCCACCGATAAAGAAGATAAGGAAATACGGAGCTAAGGAGTTTAGGGCTGGTGTGGATAAGGATTCTATAGCGATGGAGTACTGGCTGGAGAGTACGATTAGGGCTATGGATTAGCTCCAATGTACTCCAGAAGAAAGGCTGATTTGTGCAATAGCCCTACTGATGGAAGAGGAGTATGTTTGGTGGGAGACAGTGCAGAAAAGGGTAACACTGGAGCAAAAAAATTGGGAGTTTTTTTGTAATAGAGTTTAAGAAGAAGTTTATATTGGAAGTGTATTTTGATGCGATGAGGTGACCCGATGCAAGTACTTCAGAGAAGGATTAAATAGAAAGATAAAAGTGCAGTTGGTTGCCCAAAGCTTAGGGAGTTCTCGAGTCTGGTATCTATAGCAAAGTAAATAAATCATTATTTTAGTAAATAAAACATATTTGCCTGCATGTGTGTGTTTATAACTCATATGTTTCCTTTTTCAAAGGTTATTCATTTCAGAAATATTTATTCTAATTGATTTATTTTATTCAACTATTTATTTATTCCAATAGTTAAAGTATCCATTGGGCATTAGTTGCTCAACGAGTTATTTGTGTAACTCGCATGTTATCAGTAAGCAGTTTAACAGACCAGCATCAGTCTAGGTAAACAACTTTTGAGCAGCACATGAAGGTTATATCTTTTAATATAGTATTTACACAGTACTGGCATGTATATAAACAATATAGTACTCCCAGACAGATAACAATACATATGTATCACTTATCGTGTAAAATGATAAAGTAACTTAGGATTGTGTGATTTTGCCATTAGAAGTGTACTTTTTATTTTATATTGAGGAGTGATGGTATAAGGAGGTTGCCGAAGTGTTTGTGTGATTTTTATACAGGGGTGTGAATTAGTTACTATTTACATATTTTTAGGAAATATTGCATGTGTAGCGAAGCTTTGACAAAAATTTTATAAAATTAGACCTAAAAATTGGCTAAGTAAAATAGGATGAAAATGAGAAAGTTTGAAATTCAATCGAAATAACCAGTCAGGATACGAGAATCACAACTCCAATATCAGTAAGTGACATTCCATCGAGGTTTACCCATTAAACTGAGATGAGGTGTTACAGGGCTAGCCGAGGAAGAGGAAGAAGCAATTCAGGATATGGAAGAAGTCTGGGGGGCAAAGGGTGGAAATACTAGGAATAAAGAATCTTATTTTTCGCCCTACGATAACTGTGGACGTAAGCATAGAGGTAAGTGTTGGCATCTCACCAATAGATATTGGGAGTGTGAAGAAGCTAGGCATATTAGATGGAATTGCCTAAAGTTGCAAGCGAACACTTTTGCATTTACAGAGTGCTCGCAGCCTACCGTTAGCACAGGACGAGGACGTGGACGAGGCGGAAACCCAAATTTTCAAAGAGCTCGATCAGAAACGGTAAATTGGCCTAGTACCAGCGCTCCAATAAGGGTGTATGCTATAAAAGCTCGAGATGAGAATGAAGCGCCGGATGTTATTACTGGTACGCTTTCTGTAAATTCCCTTAACCCAACTAATATGAGTCGAGCAAAGAGTGCCACATCTAATGCTACTTGGTACACAAAACATTACCTGAGAAATTTTTTTATATTATTATTATTATTATTATTATTACTACTACTACTACTACTACTACTACTAAACACACATTTATAACTTAGAATTTACACTTAAGTCCTCGAGCCAGTTTTTTAAATTTATTGCCTAAGTGCCGACTCTGCCACTTCGACGCATTTTCGACGGTCAGGATGTGACACTTTCTATGTTTAATGAGCCAATTTATGCTTTAATTGATATTGGGTCTACTCATTCATATATATGTATGCAACAGGATAAATTGAGAGAATTACCGGATGAGTATGTTAGGCCAATTTGGGAGATGAAGTGTTAGCCACTAAGATAATTAAGGAGTGCCCGATAGAAGTCCATAGCAAAATATTTCTAGGAAATTTAATGGAATTAACGTTAAAGGAATTTGTTGCAATTTTTGGTATGGATTGGTTGGCCAAACATAAGGCAATTATAGATTGTGAGAGGAAGCGAGTGTCGTTATGAGCCACCGATGGAGAAGAAGTAATAATAGTGGGTAAAAGAGCTGACTATTTGAATAATGTAATTTCGGCTGTAGCGGCAAGACAATTAATTTAAAAAGGATATGAAGCATACTTTGTTTGTGCTTTAGAGATAAAAAAGGATGTAGCAAATACCCAGAATATACCAACAGTATGTGATTTTTTGAATGTGTTTTTGGATGAGTTTCTCGGTTTGCCACCAAAAAGAGAAGTGGAGTTTACTATTGATGGTTATCCGGGAGCAGCACCAATATTGATTGCACCTTATCGAAATGGCACCTACGGAGCTTAAAAGAGTTAAAAATGCAACTCCAGGAGCTATTAGATAAAGGATTCATACGCCTAAGTGTCTCTTCATGGGGAGCGTCAGTGTTGTTTGTGAAAATGAAAGATAGGTTATTGAGACTATGTGTGGACTACCGACAGTTAAACAAGTTAACGATTAAAAATAAGTATTTGTTGCCACGCATAAGTGATCTTTTTTATCAGCTAAAAGGAGGAGGCGTATTTTCAAAGATTAACCTCCAATTTGGTTATCATCAATTACAGATTAAAGAAGAAGATGTTCTTAAACTGCGTTTAAAACCCGATATGGATATTACGAGTTTTTTGTGATGCCCTTCGGGCTTACCAACGCACCTATGGTTTTTATAGATTTGATAAACCGGATCTTTCACCCTTATTTGGACCAATTTGTAGTGGTATTTATTAATGATATTTTGGTGTACTCGAGAAACAAAGAGGAGCACGATAAGCATCTTCGTATAGTTTTGCAAATGTTAAGGGAAAAATAGTTATATGCTAAGCTTAGTAAGTGCAAATTTTGGTTAGAGGAAGTGGTATTCTTAGGGCATGTCGTGTCAACGGAAGGAATTAGGGTGGATCCCAATACGGTAGAAGCAATATTGGATTGGAAGCCCCTGAAGACAGTAACGGAAGTGCGAAGCTTCTTTGGACTAAAGGGGTATTATCAGTGATTTGTTAAGGGTTTTTCAATTATTTCCGTGCCGATGATAAAGTTGCTTCAAAAGAATACGAAGTTTCAATGGACGGAGGATTGTCAAAGTAGTTTTGAGAGGTTGAAAGAAAAATTAACGAATGCTCCTGTTCTTACGCAACCCGTATTGGACAAGAACTATAGTATCTACAGTGATGCCTCACACGTTCACACGTGGGATTGGGTTTTGTGTTGATGCAAGAAGGAGAGGCAGTTGCTTATGTTTCTCGATAACTTAAGCCATACAAAAAGAACTATCTGACGCTTGATTTAGAGTTAGTGGCTATTATCTTAGCTTTGAATACTTGGAGGCATTACTTATGCGAGAAAAAGTGTTATATCTATATGGATCATAAGAGTTTAGAGTATCTGCCAATTCAGAAGGACCTCAACATGCGACAAAGAAAATGGATTTAAGTTTTAGAAGATTATGACTACGAGATCTGTTATCATCCTAGCAAAGCCAGCGTCTTAGCTAATGCATTTAGTAGGAAATCAATTCAAACTTTAAAGGCTATGAGAGTGAAAGTGACGCCGATAAGTAATAAAGAGTTGTTAGTAGAGATACAAGTACAGCCCATGTTATTTCATGAGATAAAAGAATTACAGAAGAAAGATTCATAGATTTAGAATGGGTCAAGCAGGTGGAGGAAGGAAAAAGTGAGAAATTCAAGATCTTGGGTAATGGTAGTCTATGTATGAGAATAAACTAGTAGTTTCGAAAGCGAGTAATGTAAAGGAGAGGATTTTGCAAGAGAAGCATAGTAGTCTTTTTGCAATGCATCCAGGCAGTACCAAGATGTATCTAGATCTGAAGAAATATTACTAGTGGCCTGGTATGAAGAGAGATATGGTTACTTACGTAACCAAGTGCTTAACCTGTCAACAAGTAAAAGCTGAGCATCAGATGCCTTCAGGACTACTACAACCAATTGATATACTAGCTTGGAAATGGGATCACATGACTATGGATTTCATCATAGGTTTACTGATAACCCGAAGTAAGCACGACGCAATATGGGTAATAGTGGATAGATTAACTAAATTAGTTCATTTTCTACCTATACACAAAGACTACTCGTTGGATAGGCTTGCTGATATATATGTTAGGGAAATAGTCCAATTGCATGGAATCCCTTTGTCAATTATATCGAATCAGGATCTGTGGTTTACTTGTAGTAAATTTCTTGTAAAAATTTCTCATTTATTATTATAATTACTATTTATGTAAGAGGTTATTCTAACTCTCCTTTAGGTTCTATCTCGTAAGCTTCTGATGCACCCTCTGGGACACTAGAAATATAGTAGGGAGAAAAGTCCATTTCCTCTACTGAAGCTACTGGCATTGCATGTCCTTCTGCTAAGGGTTGTTCATCCCCGAGAAAATAAATTGCTCGATTTAGGGTTTGGATCACCTTAAGCTTAGGTTGTCGTTGACTATCTGAGGTATTTTCCTCTTCATGAGGATATATTCCATTTAATTCCTGGAGATAATCCTTTAAAGCAATTCTTATAATTTTAAACTTTAAGGTTTGAATGGTTATTAACCATTCTCTTAATTCCGGACTTTCTTTCATGCCTTCAACTTCATTGGACACATATCTTCTATTAAGCACATATACGGTGGTGGCCTTTGATCTACGGAAGGGATCATTTCACAGATTTTTTCTTACTATTATTTATCTTAACTTATTTCTCCACCATAAGAGTGGAGCATACCACTTAAAGAAAGTCCAGATATATGATCTGGAGTTCACAAGATTATTTAAGAAAGTGAATAATTCTACGATTAAAAACTCTAATGGAAAATAGTGGCGGACACTTAAATTTCAGAGATACCATAATTCATCTTTATTCATACCATCTGAGGGTTTCAGATAGTAAACTAGGAGGTATGGGGAGTTTTCAAAATTTAAATGGAAATTTTCGGTTAACCCCATTTGATATAGAATAAGGGTGAGAAAATCTATAAGATTTTTTACTGACATAACAATAGAGATCTCGCATATTCCTAAAATTTGTTCCAGGAGGGAATTCACGTTGATGAGATGCCATTCTCACTAACAGAGAAGGAAAGAGATTGTGAACTAGTTGATGATTCATGGTGGTTTTGAATATGTTCTTGTTCTGGTGATACCCCAATGTTTCAACTTCTATACTTTTTTTGGAGACCTACAAGTTCAGAATAAACCAAACTTGCTGAGCGATTACGCTCAGTGGATACTTTAACTAATGAAAAGCATGAATAAATTAAATGCACATGCATAAATTAAAAATATAATTTAAATATTAAATAACATTTAATAAAATAATCATCTATTTAAATAATTCATCATATAAATTAAATTGTTGTATTTAAAAGCTTACTTGGTTTGCTTGATTTGCTCTACTAATTATTCAGACGAACGTATATTAAAATAAACTCACCAACTGGCTATTTACCAACTGGCTACATTGTTTCTTTTGGATAACTCACAAAATGGCTACATTGCTCACCAATCAAATAGCTATATTAATCGGTCTTCACTGCAATCAATCACAACGGCCGTCGCCGTAACAAATCAATGGCCATATATATCAAAAACTCAAGATATGATCGATCATTTCCTATATTAACTCGATTCAACTAAATCCTAGTAGAGCTTAAAACATTTATCTCATAATTTCCAATTTTGCAAATTCCATAATTTTCATTATACAATTTGACATAATTAATCTATCCAAAATTCAACACATTCCAATATATTTATTCATTCCAAAATTGTAATTCTGTAACATCTTGAAACTCGATAACACTTGAAGCATAAGTAATCTAATGAATGGATATGAATAAGGGACCATTAGTAAGGATGTGTCAGAATAGTATATCATAAAGAAAGGTAAATAAATGATAGAAGAGTGGTAAATATAAGGTAAATAAATGGTAAATAATGAAAGCAAAAGAAGAAGAAATATGGTAGATATGAAGTAAATAAAAGTAAATAAATTATAATAAAAGTAGATAAATGGTAAACGAAAAGTAAATAAATACGGAAATATGTAAATTATACACGAGTCATAAGAAGAGGAATAAGGAAATTGAGTATAGACGTGTTATCCAACAACTATAGATTCTGATGATACAGTCCGGGCACGAGGACTCAGAAGGATCGCGGAAAAATTCGCTAAACCTCCGAAGTTAAACGTGCTCAAGTCACAGTAGAAGTTAGGATGGGTGACCTCCGTGGGAAGTCGACCCTAAATACGTAAATTTGATAATATGAATTACAATAGGGTTATAGACATGTGCCGAACGTACCCAAGAGGCGAAATAAGGCTTCAAAAGTCAAAAGGACCTAATGGGAATTTTAGAAAATGTAAGGGACAAAAATATAATTTTTTCTAAAAATTATGTAGAACCTTGATAATATATTAAATGTTGGTCCCTTGGCAACTAAGAGGGGGGGTGAATTAGTGGCCTTCTAAAAATGAAACGGAAATTCGGTGGATTACAAGAAGGATTTTTATAGTGGTTCGGCCAAAAACTCCTTGCCTACTTCCACTTCTCCAATCCTAGAAAGGAATTGGGTTCCACTAAAACACAAACAAGAATACAAGAGGTTTTACAAGTTCACCTCAAACTTAGGGTTTGTGATCACCCTAAACTTACAATAAAAAGAAGACAAGAGTTTAAAGCTAACCCTTTGAACTAAACAACTAACAAAAGAAAGGGTTTAAAGATTGAAGTAAATGAATTTTGATGAAAATAAATATCAGACAATGAGGTTGTTGGAAGGTTTATTTCAGTAGTTGTGTGTTCCTCATTAATACAAATTTGAAGGGTATTTATACCCATTTTTCAGATTCTAGCCATTTGAAACTTGAAAATAAAATAGCATAATTTTTCTGCAAATGGTTGCGAGCGCATCAGTGGTCGCGCGCGTGACTACTCACAAGCCTTGAGACGCACACCAACGGATTTCAGATAATGGGCGGCAGCGTCTCACTCACTAGCCGTTTTAATTGAATTTTTTATTTGCTCGCGCACGTGAGGTTCTTCGCGGACGCGATGGTCACAGAGTTGTTCTTCAAACAGTCATTTTGTGTAGGTGACGCGAGCACGATGGTCACAAGATTGTTTTGGTCGCGAGCGCGCCTTATTTTTAGAAATCCACTGTACCTCAATATAATAGTCACGAGCGTGACATAAACATTATTCTGTTTTGGTTGCGCTCGCTACGATCACATCAATCTTTTTATTTTGCTGGTAGCGAGAACGAGACTAACATTGCCGTTGTAGACGCGATCGCGATGATTACATCATTTCAAGTCCTTCACTGGTAGCGTGCGCGATGCCAACATCTTTGTTACTGATAATGTTGTTATCTCAAGCTATTTGTATAGTAGCGAGCGCGACAAGAATGTTTTCCTATTTGGTTGCGCTCGCGATGATAGAGTAGAATTTGATTTCTTTGCTTTTTCTTGCAAGCCTGATTTATATCTTCAAGTCTTTTGTTATGAGCTTGTTTGTACTGCATTTTAAACACTTTTTGAAACATTAGTAGATCACAATTCAAGTTAATTTTGTCAAATAATCAAAACAAGGAATTTTGATGCTCTAGGCATAACATTAATTAGACTTAGACATAGGTGTAAGTTTAAGGTCGCAATACAATTGTTTTTAACGTCGTTAGAATTTCAAATTTTAATGCTTTTGAATCATATTCATATCTTTGCTATTTTGCCACATGAATGCATAAACTGATCACTGGACGTACTGAGATTCATAGAAATTAAGCATTTCTGTGCTTTAAAGGTTTAAGTTGAGTTTAGGACACAATATCGTGGTTACCATAATGGACTGAACGAGAAAAGGGACGTATCTATGCTTCAAGTTCTGCAAATAGTTTCACCTATGCTATGAGCAAGGAACATCAAATCCTATTGTTAATATAATTAAATTTCTAATATTGTCATCTTACTGCAGATTTGTATTGAATTACTTTCAATTCATATCAATAAAATTAATTTGCTTATAAAAAAAAAAAATATTTCATGTTAGTGATGCTAGATGGATTAATCCCAATTATTGGGCATTACAAGTTTTAAAAAATTAAAGGAAAATTTGAGTAAAATATGGTATTGCAAATTCAAAAAGCTATTGAATACCAATGTTAATGATACTACAAAAAAAAATATATTGTCCTTGCATTGATAAGCCGAACAAATCAAGATTGGCCTATGTTCGTGGCTCATCATAAAACCGCCAACAAACTAATTAATTTATACTAGATTTGTAATAGGAATGAATATTATATAAATGATTATAATGTAAATTAGTTGAACAATAAAAAAAACTATGATAATGAAAGGTGGTGAGAGACAATATTAAAAGAGAATGGAAAAAAATTGTATTCCATTTTTTTTAAAAAAAAAAAAAAAGACGAAATGTTTAGAAGAAAGATAAAAACAACTTATTTATCGGAAAGAATACTTTAGGGAATTAAATTTTTAATTATACATAAAAATTATCTATTTTAATTAATTTCCTTCTTCTCTTTTTTATCCTTGAGCTATCTCATTCTAAGACACCTAGCATCACTCAAGAGGTATTACATTACGACACTGTCAATTTTTGGTAAATTTGGAAAATGCCAAGCATAAGATGAACATAAGAGATACGATAGAAATGTTGACTGGATTATCAGCATGTCTTCTATGAAAGCTATATGCAACACCAGAGAAAATGAACTGGCAAAAAGCACAGATCAACCCAAAAGCATCAATGAAATCGCAGAATTGCTTCTGGGTTGAAGACGAATAATCGAACTGAAATCTCAACCCTTCTCTTTTAAACTCAGGTCCTTGTCTTGTAGCCTTCAAATAATGGAACAGAAATGGCAATGGTTGACACACTAGATCTTCTGTGATTCTAACAATGGCCACCGAACCCGACGAAAATGCATCCCACCTCATACCAATTTCACCACAAACGTTCCATTTGGAAGGAAAGTGATGAAATAGGTACAAA
>CATIWJ010301519.1:0-10169 GCA_949640765.1 Croton laevigatus
TCTCCTCCTCTGCTGTAATCAACCTTGTTCTTCATGAATTTCAATCAATAGAACAGTGGTTACTATTCTAATCCAGCTTTTGTTTTTCATAAGTTTGTCATTTGATTCTTCTCGAATTTTTCAGCGTTCTAATCTCTATCAGATACTGCCCTGTTATTGCTGCAAATACAATTGTCAACTTGCTCTCTTTCCATATGTAGTCATTGCCGCAACACATTCTCTTTTTCTATCATACTAATCTGTAACCTTTTTCATTGCAATTGCAAGCCAATACTATAGAATATTCTCGTTAAACTCACGTAATGCTTATTGCATAATTGAAAACAGTGGTAAAAGTGAACCTATTTCAAGATAGAAATAGAAAAACTTGAAACAAGAAAGTCACAATTTATCACCATCAAAAATCATATCAGCAATGCAATCCACATTATTCAATAAATGCTCAAGATAAACTAAACCTAAAATGTGGCATGTAAGGTTTGGAGAGAACAACACCAACTAGTTGTATACTTATAACTGAATTGCTGAAATTGCAAAAAGAAAAATTCTAGGCATAGATACTTTACAAAGAGAATCAATACCTAACAATTCCATTAGCAATTCAATTAATCTCTCATAATTCAATTTAAAGCAAAGCATGCCAGAAAACTCTATCAAGAATAATCTCAGCAATATCCAACAACATTCATTTATAATCACTAATTAGACCACAAAGAGCAAAAATCTGCAATTTTAAAACTGATGAACTGCAAATACTAAACTGAAATTGCTGTCTTGTTTTCTTATGAACAAAAGATTAACCTGTTTCTTTTTCCAATTGCAAGCAAGAAAATAGCCTAAACAATGATAAGCTCAAAGTTTCATCTTAACCCTCAATTAATTTATCACAATTCAATATGAATCAATTTACAGGATGAGTTTTTAAAGTTAAGGCTATAACCAAACATTTGTTATCCCAATAGAAAACAGGTAATTTCACAAACACTTACCATCAACAAAGCTATTCCTAATCAGTGCTGAAAAACCAAACCAAAAACTAAATTAAGAATATCAACTTGCCAGAATCTTGAGCTCACTTGAATGGAGGAATCTCCCCACACTTCAACAAAAAAGAAAATCAACTCACCAGCATAAGCATTAGAATGAATTTAGAACCAAGCATTGCAGTATTTTCTTAAAATTGTAACAACCAAGCAATCACATAGCCTCAAAATCAAAATTAGTGCAGCAATAAAAATTCAATGGATTTATAATTTAGAGATGAAAAAGAAACTGTGCACCTATTGCTTGATGATAATCTGAACTGCAAATAGGAAAACAGCTGCTTGTGTAGCTTCATTCCCACACCCCACTGCCACCAACAATTATGGTTCTAACGATTCTGATATCAAAAGGGCAGGAGAATAGTTTTAGGTTTCAACCGGTAAAGAGGAGCGGTTATAACGGTGTATCAAAAGCAGAATTTGAAAATGAAACAGAAGCAGAGATGGTGGTTTCGTGATTTTTAACGAAGTAGAAGGGCAGTGGGTTTGATGGTGAATGAGAAGAAGGTTGTCTTCGTTTTCTAAAAAATCAGTACGGCGGTTGAGCGATTTCATCTGGTGGTGAGGCCGTCTGGTGGAACAGAACGAAGAAGAGGGATTTGATTGGTAGTGGTGCTGGGGTTTCGAACGGAAACCAAAGGAATGGTGATGGTGGTCGGTGGTGAGCCCGATCGAAATCTGACAGCTGATGGAACTGCTGGTGATGATGGAACAAGGTGGCGTGGTGGCTGTGGTTGGCTGGCCGGTGGTGAAGGGTCTGACGAAAGAGGTATCGAAGGAATCTGGTGGAGCATGGTTTTGAACGGTAAAGAGGAATGAAGTCAAGTGGGTCTGCTAGCTTTTTACCCATCATGTAAAAATAATAAAGTAAAATAAGAAATAGGGTGAAAATAATAACAATACAAGTTAAAAATTTGAAAATAGAGTATTCACTTCCTTTAGTTAATTTAAACTAACACCTCAATAATTTTTAACCCATTGTTATTAACCATTAGAGACCTCTATTGAATTCAAAGAATTACTGACCTAAGAATCAAAACAAAGGGAGGAAGAAGACGACCGTGCCACTTATGTCCAATTTAAAAAGAAAATTAAAGCCACGCCCTTTATTATCCAAGACTTAAACAAAAGAAATAATATTTTAATCCAATTAACCATTGAAGATTATTTAAAAGCTTTCATCTTTACAGAAGTTTACTAAGGAAGGAGATGATACTATTTAAAAAAATAAATAAAATAAAACTAAATAAAAGAAGACAAAATTAGGCTTGGGCAAGCCTAAACTGGGTTGCCTCCTAGTAAGCGCCCTTATTTAACGTCTTAGGCTAGACGCTCCCGAAAACTTAATCAACTTCTGTCGAGCTTCCAAATGCAACATTCTTTGCCCATCCGGTCAAATCCTTGTACTCATTTAGCACTCGAATTAACTCCCTCTCTTGCTCATTGCTTAGTTTTTTGGAGACGATTAATGTGATTGGATCTCCATCATTCACGAACAAATACTTTAAGCGGTTCTGCAATCGTCTCAGCCCTAACTTCCGCGCCTTCTTTTCATCCTCTATTTCCTGCAACTTGTCATCAAACAAAATTTTCTCTTTGAACTTGTTAGTGCAATCCATTTCAAAATTCTTGCAAGTTACCACATTAAGCTCGTTTTTGTCATTAATTAAAGAAGAATTTTGAACATTTAACTCAGTGGCGAAAATGCCATAAACACTAGACTTAACACTAACTTCCTCAACATCACTATACATGCTAAATTTGACAACTTCTCCATCAAGCTCCATGATAAGAATACCATCAAAAACATCAATCTTAGCCTTAGTTGTCCTAAGAAGTGGTCTTCCTAGAATAATTTCACATGAATTTGAGGACTTAGTATCCTTCATATCGACCACATAAAAATCAGTTGAAAAGATTAAATCACCTACTTTCACTAACACATCCTCCAACACCCCTTACGGGTAGATTGCGGATTTATCCGCCAATTCAATACAAATATCAGTCCTTTTCAAAGCACCAACATTTAAAGAAGAAAAAACAGACAATGGCATCACATTAATTGAAGCTCCTAAGTCACACATTGTTTTTTTTATTTGCACATTGCCTATTCTACAAGGGATAGAAAACATACCTTGATCCTTGCACTTAGGGGGGAAGTTTTATTTATAGCATTGCGGAGACATTTTTCCCCACAATTACCTTTTTAGCGTCAGCTTGTTTCTTCTTGCTCGTGCAAAACTCCTTTAAAAATTTCACGTAGCGAGGTATTTGCTTAATTAAATCAAGTAAATGAATATTTACCTCAACCTTGCGGAAAACTTCAAAGATGTCCTCTTCTTTCACCTTCCTCATTTGCCTCAACCTCTCAGGAAAAGGAGGTTGTATGACAAATGGTTCGAGCTGCTCCTTTTGAACTTGCTTGGGATGCCCATTCTGCCGCATTTCTAATTCTTCTTTAACTTCATTTCTCGACTCGCTGTTGCCTCTCCTAAGGGCTGGTACGTTTAGCTCCTTTCCACTACATAAAGTGATGGCACTTACGTTTTCTCTAGGGTTAACAATGGTCTGAGAAGGCAGCTTCCCTTGCGACTCCAATCTACTCAAAGAAGAGGCCAATTGGTTGATATGATTTTCCATGTGTTGCATACCCTTTCTTGTCTCTTGTTGAAATTGTTGAGTATTATGCTGGAACTGCTGCTGCAATTGTTGGGTGGTTTGCTATGTTTGTTGTTGAGATAAAACAAGCGTTTTGACTAGTTCTTCTAGAGATCCATTAGAATGTGAAGATGGTTGTGGGATTGGTCTAGCTTGCAGAAAATTTTGTTGGTGATTTCCATATCTAAGATTATGATGATCCTTCCACCCATCATTATAAGTATTTGAAAACGGATCACATTTTCTGGGCTATCCAGGAAATCCTCCAACGGCATTAACTTACTCTTTCTCTTCTTGCAAAGTGGGATACACATCACTCGGGTATTGATAGGAAGTGCTCACCTCAAACGCCTTCGCACGCGCGTTTATCCCTACAGTGAAAGTTTGAAATAAAGAGGTTAGTTGATCAAGCCTATCATGAATAGAAGGAGTACTTACCTGGTAAACCTTTCTTGACGGTTCTTCAATTTGTTCGAATTGTTGTGAGTTGGCAGCCATGGTTGATATGATTTCTCTAGCTTGGGCGGGGGTTTTGTTGACAAGAGCTCCCCCACTCGTGGTATCAACCAGCTTCCTCTCCATATCCACCATTCCTTCATAAAAATATTGAATTAAGGACTGCTCTCGCATCCAATGTTGTGGGCAGCTTGCACACAACCTATTAAACCTCTCCCAATAGTCGTAAAGGCTCTCTCCAACTCTTTGTCGAATTCCACAAATCTCCCTACGTGTAACAGCAACTCTAGAAGTGGGAAAATATTTGTCTAAAAATGCTCGAACCATGTCTTGCCAAGTCATTATGGAACCCGGTGGTAAGTTGAGTAACCACTCCTTAGCGGCATCTTTTAATGAGAACGGGAAAGCTCTTAATTTGACTTGGTCTTCGGTAACACCTTGTGGTCTCATGCTTGAACATACTCCATGGAATTCTTTAAGGTAATTGTGTGGGTTCTCGTTCTTCATTCCATGGAAAGTGGGAAGTTGATGAATCAGCCCAGATTTCAGCTCGAATGGTACTTCTAAGTTAGCATATGTGATACAAAGGGGCTGCTGGTCTATAGGGGTTGCTTGTAGCTCCCTAACAGTGCGGTTGTCCGCCATTTTTTCCTCTTTAAATTCAGTTGAAATTTTTTCAAATTCTGGAACAAATTCGGTTGAAGATTCAACCAAATCAGCAACTAAATTGTTAAGTGTAGAACTTGCTTCTGCCCTTCTTCTTTCTTTGGTTTCTTTTCTCAATGCACAACCTGTTTTCTCTATCTCCGGATCAAAGTTCAATTGCAAATTTTTAGACCTGGTCATCCAAGGAAATAACTAACTGTAAAGTAAGTTAATCCCCGGCAACGGTGCCAAAATTTGATGGATGTCAAATCCACCAAAAATAAAATTTAACCTGCTCTTCCAAATTAAACAAAGAAACTTGCAAATAGGGTGAGAAGGGTCGAGCTCAAAGGATTAGCCTTGCCCAAGGCTAACCAGAAACTGAAACAAAAACTGAAAATTAAAGTAAACGGGGGATTTTTGGAAACTGAAATATTAAGAACGAAAATAACATCATAATAAAATAAAATTCGGATATCAATGGGAAGCGAGCTCAGTCAAAGGTAATTCTTGGTATGAAGTTCATTGGATTGATCATCGATTCTAAGGTAACTCTTCAATTAAATATCACAGACAAGTTATAGTCAGAAAGTACGACGATCCAACCAATATTTCCTTAATCTTAGATTGCTAAGATACGATCTAATAGCAACCCCTAATCAACAAACAATCCTAAGTACGATGAAGGATTTAATTTGCCAATTGCATTAAAATTTAAAAAGACCCTGCCCTAACCAACAAAAACTACGAGAATTCATTTAAGCTAGATTATGCCCTCACTTGATATAACGCAAAAGCCTGGTTACAATCAAGTTATATCAATCGCTACTTGTTATCAAGTCGACTAAACAATTACGGATTTAGCCGCGTTGATTAGCTATATACATCCTATTAATTAATCAACTGGCCAGATCAATTAACTAACAACATACATTAAGGATATATTTTCCCAATAAACCACAGAAAAGACATAAATGCAATGCATTAATCAAATAGAGTTAAAAAATATTAAGATCTCATAATCGTTAGAAACTCCAACCTTGAATTAACCTTTGACTGAAAAGTAGAACTTAGCCACACATGGCAATGGAAAAATGCTGTTGTTCTTCAAGAAAATAAAACAAAAAAAAAACGTAGCTAAAGGAGGCTGAAAACAAAAATGCCCCCCCTGTTGTGTGTCTGAAAAATGGTTCCCTCTAGTTCTTGCTGTTCTCCCTTTTATAACCAGCTGCAGCCCCCTTTTTTTGAATAATTAATTTCCAGCCCATCTTCTTTTCTACTCTGTTCTTCACCTCCTTTCCAGCCAATGCAGCCCCCCTTTTCTTCAAATAATTAATTTCCAGCTTATCTTCTTTTGCATCCACTTGAAGGATTAAAAACTTTCTGATTGAAGTCCCACACCCATCATCTTGAGAATAATAATATTTTGCCAGCCTTGTGAAGAATAAAGAAAAGCTTTCTAATTGAAGTTCCAGCACGCCCATCATCTTTTGCAACCAATATGGTGATGAGCTAGATAAAAATATACTAAAAATGCATGCCCATTTCTCTGCCCAAAACGCAGCTCCTTTGTGCCCAAAACGCAGTCCTTTGTGCGTTTTTGTTTAGTTCCTAAAACGGTATAGTTTCAGCCAAAACGCAGCTCGTCAGGCCTTCCTCTGCAGTTAGCCTTGGGCAAGGCTAACTCCTGGGCAGCATCAAGAAATCATCCATCCAGCTTTGACTTCAACTTCAATGATTAAAACTTGATCATATATGTCCTTTTCGCTTCCTTTAAGCCTAATCCAACCATTCCTAATCGAAAGAATAAAAACTAAATAAATTCATATAATTAAACATAATAAACATTGAATAAGCATAAGATTAGGACTAAAAACATGTTGGATTCACTAGTTATCAATGGGTACGTAGCAAGGGTAGCCCTCCCTTTTAAACATGCACTGTGCGAACATTTAGGTTGGCAGGAATGGAAATATTACCCAGAAAAGTATTCTAAATTGGTACAACTCTATGGGGGTTTTTAACCTTGATTTCTTCTTTTTAGGCTACAGAATAAAATAGCCAATGCATGTCACGACCCAACCCGGGGGTCATGACCGGCGTGCAGCTAGACCAGAGTCTGACTGCACAAGCCTGCAAAGGATCCACCTAACTGCCTTAGCCAACTACTTAGGCCCAAATCCACTAGCCTAAAATGGTTAACCCAAGTTGACTAAGTAGGTAGTTAGTCTAACTTATATATCATATTCAATTTCAATCCATAACCGATGTGGGATCTTACAAACTTCCCCCCTTTTATGCACAACGTCCTCGTTGTGACACACAAACACAAATAGAAATCTCACCAGGTGATACTTCCGGTTGGTGACTGGCTCTAATACCATTATTGTCACGACCCAACCCGGGAGCCGTGACCAGCGTACAGCTAGACCAGAGTCTGACCGTACAAGCCTGCAAAAGATCCACCTAACTGCCTTAACCAACTACTTAAGCCCAAATCCACTGGCCTAAAATGGTTAACCCAAGTTGACTAAGTAGGTAGTTGGTCTAACTTATATATCATATTCAATTTCAATCCATAACTGATGTGAGATCTTACAATGCACTTATTGTAATGAACAATCCAGCAAGTGAAGCTATTACTGGAATAACAACATTTTCTCTTTTATTTTTATTGCATGAACTTGAAGCACATAGATTTGATTCAACAACGCTACAAGTAATTGAATAGATTTTCGCCAGCACAAAATATTTTGGACTTTTAATTTAGTATGTCACAACTTGAAATTCTTAATTATAACTACCTTAATGCTGGTAAATTCTAATTTGACCTTTCAACAAGTGAAGATGGAATTAGACCACTACGTTTGTTTCTTGTTAAATTCCTACAAAAGAACAGAACAAAATAAAGTTAAATTTTAAGGTCTTGACTCTGTCATTTTCTTTGTTTTGTTTGCCCACTATCAAAACTTGCAAGATCTTCAATTAGGCAGCAGAAAGAGAAAATCAGGCATTGAACCAGGGGGCGGAGCCATGTTGGAGCCAAAGGGGGCATTGGACCCATGGAGCTTTGGGAGAAAAATGAAGAACAAGCAACGTGCCGAAAAATACAGAGCGGTGGTCGGAGAAGAAGAAAAAAAGAAAGAAAGAAAGAAAGGAAAGATTTCTGATATTTAATGAATATAATCCAAAACGCACCGTTTCATTAATTTATTTTTTTTTACATATTAAAATGGCATCGTTTTAATTAGAAAAAAATAAAACATTTCAAATTAAAACACAGAAAACTCCTTGATTTTGTAAATGCGGGGGGCATTGCTTTGTCCATACCTTTCACAAAGCTCAAACCAAATTTCTCATGCCTTTTCAGCATATGCTATACTTTCCTGTATTTCTCTTGCTAAGGAATTTTCTATCCAAGCCTTCATCATCGCATTGTTTTTCTTCCACCGATGAAAATCTGGTGAATTTAATGTTGGAAATAAACAACACAATATATGGAATAATAATAACATTCAATTCTATTTCAATAATTACAATACACAACTTAATAAAATAGCGCTTAAAATATTTCTCACACACACCCTAAACAATATTTATTCACTATTTTTCTAGACCCAGTTTTAGGACCCTCTTCCTCAAACTTCTCTCAAACATCTCTTCATCACACACAACTCTCTTTGTTGTGTTTTCTCTCCTTATTTTTTCTTGTGTTCTTGCTACAAGAGAAGGCCTCTATTTATAGGGCCAAATAAAGGAATGTGAATGATGTCTTCCATTTGTTTAACAATAATGGATTAGTTGGCAGCACTAGTGGATTAGTTGTAACACTAGTGGATTGGTTGTAGCACTAGTGGATTAGTTGTAACACTAGTGGATTGGTTGGTAGAGGTGGGGTTGGACACTCAACAATTTCCACTAACCAAACATGTAGGGCTAGTGACTTGGTGGATCTCACTTGGAGTAGGCACTCTTCTCAACAATCTCCCCTTGCACACTTAAGTGGGACATTGGCCATGACAAATCTCCTTATTGTCAAATTCACCTTCGCGCGTAATCATTCCAAGTAGTTTTCAAAATTTGAGAACCTTCGCCGCAAATAAACTCTTTGTAAATATGTCTTCAACTTGATCTTCAGTCTTGATAGGTAACATGTCAATGTCTCCTTGAAGTACCTTTTCTTGTAAGAAGTGATAATGTACTTCGACATGTTTTGTCCTAGCATGAAATACTGGATTTTTTGCCAAACGAACTGTTGATAAATTATCACATTGTAGTGGAACTCCATCTTCTGTTGGTTGGTTTAAATCCTTCATGAGTTGAGTCAACCAAGCACATTCTTGTGCTGCCATAGCACCAGCTCTGTATTCGACCTCTGTAGTTGAAAGAGAAATAGTAGGTTGTCTCTTACTGCACCATGATATAGCCCCTGATCCTAGATTAAAAACATATCCAGTAGTCGAACGACGAGTGTCGTGATCTACCGCATAGTCCGCATCACAAAAACCATTGATTTTGCTTTGTACTCCTTTCTTGTAGAAAAGTCCCCAATCAACTGTGCCTTTAACATATCTTAGGATTCTTTTAACCGCTTTGAGATGTGGCTTCTTTAGTTTTTGCATAAACCTGCTAACAATGCCTACAGCAAAGGCTATGTCAGGTCTAAAAAGAGTTAGGTAGATAAGACTACCTATTATTTGCCGGTACATTTTTGTGTCTTCTAAATCCTTTCCCTCATAAGCACACAGTTTTAAATTTGGCTCCACTGGGGTAGAAATCGGCTTGCACTTGCCCAGTCCAAATTTTTTAATCAAATCTTTTACATATTTCTGTTGACCAAGAAATATGCCTCTGTTGGTTCTTTCGACTTCCAATCCCAAAAAATGCTTCAGTTCACCAAGCTCCTTCATCTGGAATCGAACTAACAAATTTACCCTTGTACGATAAATCTCATCTGCATTGTCTCCAGTAATGATTAGATCATCCACATAAACAAGAACAATTGCTAGCTTACCTCCTTGAACTTTCACATACAAGCTCGAATCTGATGGGGCAACATGATAATTGCTCTAGACTAAGAATTCAGCAATTTTTCCATACCATGCTCTCGGCGCCTGCTTCAAGCCATATAATGCTTTCTTCAATTTGCACACATACTCTGGCTTGTCATGGTTCATAAATCCTTGTGATTGTTCGATATAAATATCACGATCAAGTTCTCCATGTAGAAAATCATTCTTCATATCCATCTGTCATAATTTCCATGATTTACTTGCTGCTAAGGCAAGTAAGACACGTACCATTGTAATCTTTGCCACTGGACTAAATGTCTCGTCATAGTCTATGCCGTACTCTTGGGCGAACCCT
>CATIWJ010301535.1:0-11824 GCA_949640765.1 Croton laevigatus
TTGGAGAAGTGGATGTAGGCTAAGAGATTGTAGCCGAACTACTATAAATCTCTTGTTCATCAACCTATCCTTTAAATCTTCCTAAACTTCCATCAAAGTTTCAATCCACCATATTCCGCACTTAAACCAAAATTTTTATTAGCCAACTAATTCACCCCTCCTCTTAGTTGCCCCAAGGGACCAATAAATCCTCTATGAGCTACAGATACTGGCAGCACACAGAGGGTTCATGCTGAACGTAAGAGAAGTGCTGGAGTTTTATAGAATGGTCCCGAACGAGAGGTTCGACCACAGTCATCTATAGGCTAAAGGTAACAAGAAGATGTTCAGCTTGCCTTCGTCCCTTAAAGGAATATGGAAATCGAAGTTCTTCGTGATCACTCATCCAACCCTGGCCGAAGTGCCACGAGAATGGAATAAATTGGCTGCGTCGATTAGAGGGAAGGATCTTCCTCCCCTAGGGGATCAGGAGGCCAAACATGTAAATAGTTTAATCAAATCGGTTGAGAATGGCGTGTTCAACGCCAAGCATATGGTGTAAAATAATTTATTATTTTACACTTCTGCAATTTCTTATTGATTATATCCATTTATTTATTTCTGAAACTAATGTGTTTCTAACACCAAATAATAAGAGGCCTAAAAGGGGAGGGGGCGTCTGCTCTAGAAGAAAGCGTGTTCACCCGGTGCCTTGTTAGGTCAGGTTTAAATCTCAATACTCTCACCCCTGTGTGAGTTTATATCTTAGTTAGAAAAAATAATAATAAGAGTATCTACCTGAGTTTGTATCTAAGTTAAAAAAGTAAAAAATAATAAAGAGGCCTAGACTGTAAGTCAACATATATGAATGGAACACATTATGAGCAACACATTTCTAACCCAAATATTGGGTTAGTTGAATAAGGTTTGCTATCAATTTTCAGAAATTGAAATTTACCTTTAATTCAAATTATGTGGACCATCACTACTAGTTCAATGCAAAATATCTCATTAATTATTTTGTCCCCTTTGCAGAAGAATTAAATGGGTTGAAGGATTTTATGAGATGATGTGGTCCTTTACAATTGATGAAGTAATGGATCATATGCAATAATTTATTGTCTTTGATTCAAATTGCCCCATATTTGGGTTAGAAAAAATTTATTTAATAATTTCTTAGATTCATATGCAGTCCCCGTGTCTTGAATTTTGATGGTGCAGACGATGAAGAAGAAAGAGGAAGAAGAATAGGAAATTTTCATTTCAATCCTTTATTTTTTGTGTTTTTCAAAACGGCTCGTATAATTACATTTTAATCTTTCAACCGTTATTTTAATAGAAAAATAGACAGAAGAAAGAAAATGTTAATGAAAAATAAAGCAGAGAGTTTTTAATAAAAAAAAAGACAACGAGGAAAATATTATTATAGTGAAAATATTGGGATGTTTTTTACTTATGAACTATTAATAGTTTATTCAAAACTCCTTTTTATCCACTGTTTACAATATCTTTAGCATTGGTTTATGTATACGAAATTAGCATACTCGAGCTCGTTGTTCTGTTGATCACTAAGCAATCAATGGCGCAATCAACAACAAAATTCATCGAAATCAGCAACATGCCTTGGTTTATGTTATTTTAGTATTAGTTGCCTCTATAAATCTAAAGGCTAACGACCATTATATTCTACAACGTTTTTCTACACCCAAACGTTGTTGAATAAAATTCGACTACAACCGTATTATCTTTTGCACGATTTTACTGTGATTTTCAAATAATAGGCAAATTATATGTCAACATAGATATTAAATTATAGTTTTTTTTAGCATAAATGAAAGATTTTCTATTGTTATGCAAAGCCAGTTATTTAAAAGAAAAAAAAACTTGAAAAAGCAATGCTAGTTTAAGAATAAAGACAGTTTCGGTTGCGTTGTAGAACGATGCATTACAAAGTCAAGAATACTGACATATATAGTAAGTCAATCAAAGAATCTCCAATATCAACTTGATATTATGAAGCTCCAAAAAAGTCATGGATTTCATATTTAAGAAAATAATGAAAAAAATATTCAATTTGAAATAAAGAAAATTTTGTATATTGCTAAACTAATTTTATCAGACGTAGCCCCAACTTAAAAGCTTGTAGTCTAACTTTAATCTATAGTGCACACATATACGTTTTGCCGGAAGTTTGTTACATCCGGGCTAGCAAAAGGTGATCGGATGTATATGTGAAATTAAAGAACAAATAATTTGAAGAGCATGCATAGAGATCTCGCACCCATTTCATTATAAAAGAAAATTGGAGGCGGAAAAAGAAAAGAAAAAAGGGAGGAAGTGGTGGCCTCCTTCGAATTTCAATAGAAATATCTTTTTTTTTTAAAGAAAAATAGAAATAACTCTTTGGAATTTATAATTTGATTTGAACAATGTGCTCCTTCTGGTTTTTTTTTTTTTTTCCAAAGTGCTCCTTCAATTTAATTTAAGTATATTTTGCTAAAAATATTTTTATTTGAGTTTAGAGTTTTGGCTGGTATTATTATTTTATCCCATATCAACCTTAACTAAAAAGTGTACTAAATTACTAAATATTACAAAATTAATATTTTTATGGAATGTGGATATTTGTGTTAAGACTACTTAGAACCAAAAGGAAGAAAGAAGCTCTAATAGCCCCAAAATTTCTATTTTCATATAGAAAATTTTATTATTATTTTTATTTTTTTCATATATTTCTATTTTTCAGAATCTTATTTATAATTTTGACACAGCTCTAAAATTTATCAATACGGCCTGGTCATTTGTATGTGTTCACAGTCCACACTCACTGAATTTTGTGGTGGCATTATTGTTGGAAGAATGATTGGACCAAAAGTTCAGAACCTTATCTTCTCTAAAAAGTTTCACCAATCATATTGAATCAAAGGCTGCTGCAATTTAATATTTTTCCTATTTTAAAAATGAGCATGTGGCTACATTTTATTAGCATATTGTAAAAATGCAAAACAATTATTAGAGTTGTTCAAACTTCACACTCAGTGACTTTTCTGTTAGCATTACGATGGACGAAAGATTGAATCGAAGGCAGGGATTGAATGATGAATCGCATATATAAGTTAAACTTATCTTTCAACTAGTGGAAATTTACATATCAAAATTTCCACAACCAATATATGACAAATAACAAGGACATTGGCCCCATATGATATGGTTCTAAATGGACGAAATTATTGACCAAATATGATTCAATTATATGGTATATATTTGGCCCCACATGCACATGGCATATTTCAATTCATCCCGTGAATGGAAGAAATAATTGAGCATATATTGTGACAAATCTGACCAATTCGTTCATCCATTCATCAATTCACCATTGGCTTTCAATTCATTAAAGAGCGTAGTTTCACTCTTCCATCTAATTCTATATGAAATGGGCTTTGTTTATTTTTGCTCATGTTTTTCCATCTACGTTTCTCTTTGCCTTTTGTTCTCTGGCAAAGGAATATGCTCTTCTGGTGGAAATCAGTCTGATCAACATGCTTTGCTTCAGCTCAAGGCTGGAATAACTGCTGACCCTTTTAAAGTCATGGCCTCATGGAATCGTACCACCCATTTCTGCCAATGGTATGGGGTTACTTGCGGCCGCCGGCACCAGAGGGTTACAATGTTGGACCTCAGTTCCTTAAAGCTTGTGGGCACCATATCTCCATACATTGGTAATTTGAGCTTTCTAAAGGTATTATACCTTGAAAATAATAGTTTCACCCAAAATATTCCTCCTGAAATCGGTCATTTGCAAAGACTGCAAGAAATATACATATCCAATAATTCACTGAATAATGAAATCCCCTCCAATATTTCTAAATGTTCTAAGCTTATTGCTTTGTATGTAGAGTACAACAGGCTGACAGGTAAAGTTCCAGTGGAGCTTGGCCACCTCTCAAAGCTCCAAGAATTTTACATAAATGACAATAATCTGATAGGAACTATTCCTCATTCTCTTGGAAACATGTCTTCTCTTGTAATTCTTTCTGCACGTAACAACAAATTTGTTGGAAATATTCCTGATTCTTTTGGAAATATTAAAGCTTTTAAAGTTTTGGCTCTCTCTGGAAATAAATTGTCAGGTACCATCACTTACTCAATCCTCAATCTTTCTTCTTTAATAGTTTTTGATATAGGAATAAATAACTTTGGAGGATTTCTTCCATCAAATTTATTCTTGTCTCTTCCGAATCTTCAATACTTTAGCATTGGTGTGAATCAATTTACTGGTTTCATTCCTAATTCAATATCTAATGCTTCCAACTTAAACCTTCTTCAGTTAAATGAAAACTATCTCACAGGTAAAGTGCCTTCTTTAGAGAGACTAAATATTATTAGAGTATTTACTATTTCTACAAATAGTTTTGGTAATGATTTGACATTTCTTTGTACTTTGACAAATTCCAGCATTTTGCAAACCTTACAATTTCACGAAAATAACTTTGGAGTGTCCTTACCTGAGTGCATCAGCAACTTGTCATCAAAACTTCAACATTTCACTATGTATTCAAATCAAATATCAGGAAAGATTCCACCTTCTATAGGAAATCTAGTAAACTTGGAGATCCTACTTTTGGATAACAACAAATTATCAGGTACGATTTCGCAAAGTATTGGAAAGTTGCAAAAAGTGAGAGAGATGAGTTTTGAAAATAACATGTTCTTTGGAATTATTCCATACTCTTTAGGAAACCTCACAACAGTTAGTAAACTTACATTAAATGATAATAACCTTCAAGGCTCTATTCCTTCAAGTCTAGCTAATTGTAAATATTTGCTATTGATGGATTTTTCTAGTAACAATCTTAGTGGTAACTTACCTCCTGA
Source organism: Croton laevigatus (assembly GCA_949640765.1). Classification (NCBI taxonomy): domain Eukaryota; kingdom Viridiplantae; phylum Streptophyta; class Magnoliopsida; order Malpighiales; family Euphorbiaceae; genus Croton; species Croton laevigatus. The sequence goes on from CATIWJ010301535.1 coordinate 4,855, forward strand.
AATTTTCGGCCTCACATCCTTATCGATTTATGTTGGTTTCGCAAACAACTATTTCACTGGTACCCTTCCAAAAGAAGTAGGCAACTTGAAATCCCTAGGTACATTGGATATGTCTAATAACATGTTATCTGGTGAGATACCAACAAGTCTTGGAAGCTGCACAAGTTTAGAGTACCTAAACATGAGTGGGAATCGCTTCCAAGGGTCAATTCCATTCTCTCTAAGTTCCTTGAGAGGCCTTCAAGTGATAGATTTTTCTCATAACAATTTTTCAGGACAAATCCCCAAATTTTTTACTAGCTTTCGATCATTGCTCACTTTGAACTTATCTTTTAATGACTTTGAAGGCCCAATGCCAAGTGATGGAGCCTTTAAACATGCCAACATTACTGTAGTTAAAGGAAATAACAAGTTATGCGGAGGTATACCTGAATTTCAGCTGCCTATTTGCCACATGAATATGTCCAACAAAAGAAGGCTAAAGGTACTTATTGCGACCATAGCAGGAGTAATGTTTGCAATGTTGTCTTTAGCCTTAATTCTTTTGAGGTTTAAAAAGAACAGACAAAATTTTGCATCAACCAATTCTAAAAGTTCCTTGCTAAACCTTCCAAGGATTTCATATAATGATCTCCACAAAGCAACTGATGGATTCAACTCCACTAATTTGATTGGTAGTGGCAGTTTTGGATGTGTTTATAAAGGAATTCTTGAAGGCAGCGATCAAATGGTAGCTGTTAAGGTGGTTAATCTACAGTGTCATGGTGCAGGTAGGAGTTTTATGGCAGAATGTGAAGCCTTGAGGAATATCAAACATCGAAATCTCTTGAAAATTGGAAGTGCATGTTCAAGCATAGACTATCAAGGAAATGACTTCAAGGCAATGGTATATGAGTTCATGGTAAATGGGAACTTAGAGGAATGGTTGCACAAGCAGGTGGGAGATAGGAATTTAAATCTACTTCAGAGAATCAATATTGCAATTGATGTTGCATTTGCTATTGAATATCTCCATCATCATTCCGGGACTCCAATAATCCATTGTGACCTCAAGCCTAGCAATGTTCTTCTTGATGATGAAATGGTTGCCCATATTGGTGACTTTGGGCTAGCAAAATTCCTTTTGCATGATATCCAACATAGTTGTACTAATCAATCAAGTTCTGCTGGATTACGAGGAACTGTTGGTTATGCTCCTCCAGGTAATTTTTTCCCCTTCAGTTTTTGTTTTACTGAAATTTTAGCTTTATGTGAGTAATATGATATTCTTTTTTCAATTTGACATAATGAACTTAAAAATTGCAGAATATGGTTTAGGAAGTGAGGTTTCAACAAAAGGTGATATGTATAGTTATGGTATTCTTTTGTTGGAGATATTTACTGGTAAGAGACCTACAGATGAGATGTTTAAAGAAAGTTGGAATCTTCACAAATTTGTAGAGTCAGTGATACCAAATGGAGCAAGTGCAATTGTAGATCCAACACTTACTGAGGAGAGAGGCCAAATGGATGATAAATTTAGGATGGAATGTTTAATTTCTCTACTTAAAATTGGAGTTTCTTGTTCTGTTGAATTACCAACATATCGGATGGACATCTGCGATGTTGCCACAAAGCTTCAACTGATCAAAGACAACTTAAAAAGGTCCCAACAAGGAAATGCATGCCCTAGAAATACTAGAAATTGATAAAGCCTCGAAGGTAAAAAAAAATTATCCCTTCAATTCAAAAGACTATATATAAGTGTTTTTGCTTTGAGTTATTAAATAAAAAATTACATTCTAACCACCCTTAATAATTTTTTTTAGCCAATTTGGTAGTAAAGTTCAGTGTGGATGGATCTTCCAGGGGCATGCCAGGGACTGTATGTATAATCAGAGCAGTGCTTGGAAACTCAAGGAAATTATGCGTTGCAATTCTTATTGCTCTGCACATTTTCAGTGACTCTTCAAAAACAAACGAATATTCTTAGAAGTTTGTGTTTTTTTTATGTTGTGCTTTTTTTATTAATGTTTTATAGCCTAATATATACAGGTTGGGTTAGGTTCTATTTGACGGAAATTTTAAATGTTATGTTTTAATTTTTGGGACTATGTGACGGGTGTCGAAACCACTAAAAATAAAACTGCTCTTCCAAATTAAACAAAAATCTATAAATATGATGAAAAGGGTCGAACTCAAGATATTAACCTTGCCTAATACTAATCAGAACTAAAACAGAAAACTGAAAAATTAAAAGGAAAAAGGGGGGATTTTTGAACTTAAAACACTAAAACAAAAATGAACAGCAATATGAATTAAATTTCAAAATCAAATGGAAACAAACTCAGTTAAACGTAATCCGCGGTATCAAGTCCAATGGATTGATCGACTCTAGGATAACTCTTTAATTAATTACAGACAAGTCATAGTAAAAAAGAATTTCAATTCAATCAATCTTTCCTTATTTTTAGATTATTAAAATATGATATAATAATAACCTATAATTAGCAAACAATTTTAACCATAAGTACGACTGATTTACTTCGCTAATTGCATTAAAAACTAAAAAGATAATGCCTTAACCAACAAATACTAGGAGAATTCGATTAAATTAGATTATATATTCACTTAATATACCCAAAAGTCTGATCACAATCAAATTATATCAATTCAACTAAACAATTTAGGATAATATATTCCAAGTTCCTCTTATTTTGGAAAATCAATTTATAGATCCTTAAGTTTTCTGCTGTTGTCAATATTTTTCTTTGTTTATTTTTTAATAAGACCAAAATACCCTCTCTCTCTCTCTCTCCATCAAGCAAAATTAATTAGCGCTGGCCCTCCAACCCAACCGAAAATTGCTTTCCGAATAGAATTTTCTAATGGCCAGAATACTGAAAATTCAATCCAACCACACCATCAGTTTCATCTTGTTGCAACGAGTTTAAACCTTGTTTCAAAATTCCCATAGCATATGTATTTTAGTCGGAAAATGAAGAAACATATTCAGAAATTTCGCCGGGGATTTTAAATTGGAAAATCCGCAACCAAAACTCACAAACTCAACATCAAAAGGAAGAGGAAGACGAGAGGAGTTGAAATATACCTTCATCTAAACCCTCAGATCATTGGAGCATCCGGAATCAACTCCAGAAAAATTACGATCCATTTAGCCCACGAACCCGACCCGGTTCATTCTTGCTCCTCTAGCCTCCCATCAACGACGTACCATTAGAATCAGCTCGTCAAGGGAAATCAACCAGTGTGTTCTCGGCTTGACTGTTCGGCATTTGGCGTGATGGTGATGAAGATTTGAAATTGTTGGCAGAAAATGGGAACAAGAAAGGGAGAGAGAAATAGGTCTTATTTGTTACTAAGGAAGCTTTGACTTCTTCTCTTCTATGGGTCATGGTGTTGCTCGAGATGTGGTAGACTGGTAATGGCTGAAAGGAAGGAGACAAGGTAGTGGTGGCGGCGGCGGTGATTGTGGTGCTGTCATGCTGATAAAAAAGAAGGAAGGATAGAAGTTTGGTTTTTTTTTTCCCTTAATAATAATAATTAAAAGTTAAAATTAAACAAATATAAAAACTTAATAAGGACCTAATAGCATATTAGTTTAAATTTTCAGGACCTAAAAAATAACTAATACTAAAGGCATTATAGTTTTTTTACTATCATTTAACGATGAAATGGATGAAAATTTAAAAGATTGAATAGTTAAAAATAAAATAACCAGTAAATTGATTTTTCAAAATCAAAGGACCTAAGAGCACATTAGACTAAAATTTAAAGACCTAAAAAAAATTTTTTTCTTAAAGAATATTTATAAAAAAAGTTGGAGGGCTGGAATCCCCTTTTAAATAGGTCTAGATCCGTCTCTCACGTACAAGTTTGTTAAGGCAAGTCATGAGCTTAGAAGTCAAGCTAGAGCTCAATTTATTTATAAATTGAAATTAAAATAACTCGGCTCTAATTTGGTTCACTTATTTTCAAATAGAATTTGAACAAGTTTTTACCGAGCTAAAGTTTTTAATAACTTACGAGCGGCGCAACGCATTGATAACCCTACATATTGTTTAGGACATGAGAATTGTAGTTGCAAGTGAAAGTAGAGGTAGCAATTGGCACGTGTAGTACCAACCAAAGCAAACCAAACCAAATCAAAACCACTACATGACATAAGAATTTTTTAAGAAGGTAGCTGGGATTAAAGGTTGGCAATTAATTTTGGGTTAGGTGACCATTTACAAAAGGCCCATACCAAAACTTTAAGGTGCCAAGTAAAGAGAGTAGAGAAGAAGATGGGAGTGGGAGGTGAAAGGAAGAAGATGAAAATACTTTGCCTCCATGGATTTAGGACTAGTGGAAGTTTTTTGCAGAAGCAAATTAGCAAATGGGATCCTTCTATTTTTTCTAACTTTGACTTGGATTTTCCAAATGGAATATTCCCAGCAGCGGGCAAATCTGAAATAGAAGGTATCTTTCCACCACCATACTTTGAGTGGTTCCAATACAATCAGGTAATTAGAGTATTTAATTGTAAATTAGAAGATTCTAAATATGATTATCATAAGTTTAAATTTGAATCATATAATTAATTAGTATTTGGTAAGTTATGAAATTGGATAATTAATTAGGACTTCACAGAGTATACAAACCTTGAAGAGTGCGTTTCTTATTTATGTGAATATATTACAACTAAAGGTCCTTTTGATGGTCTGCTTGGCTTCTCTCAGGTACTTGCTTACTCTTAGCTCTTCAATTTCAATTTTTTTAACATTATATTGATAAAAAAAAAAAACAAAACAAACTTCCAAAAAATAATAATGCTAGATGTTCCTAAACTAAATGTTAGAAAACCAAACTGAACCGGTTCAATCGGATTCACCAATCAATTCAATTTAATTCAATTGATGAAACAAAAAAAATGTCAGTTTCCTGATTTGAAGCAGTGATCTATTGAAATGAATTGAGATCCGATTTTTTTAATTTTTAACCTTAATCAAACTGAAAGTGAGCCATGATGCAACAATAAATCTGTTGTTGCATGAGCAAAGGTCACGAGTATAAGTCGTGGAATCACCCTCTTGCAGTAAATATAGGATAAGGCTGCCTACATTTACATCTTCGGGTATGCGGCCCTTCTCCGAATTCTACATAAATGCGGATGCCTTCGTGTATTAAATTGTCTTTTTTTTTTTAAACCTTAATCAAATTAACTCTAGATATTGAGTTCGGTACATTTGTTTTTCGCTATTAGTGAAAAAAACGTAAGTTCATGTTGTCCCATAAGCCCTCTTCGCATAATTTCAGGGGAAAATTAAATAAAATTAAATGTGATAATAATTTTTTTTTCTTTTTATTATTTATTTTTCGGGGTGCAACACTTTCAGCTCTAATGCTTGGTTACCAACTTCAGGTAATTTACAATTTTTCCTTGTTTAATAAACATAAAAAAGAAATTAGTTTATAAAAGGGATTAAAAACATCAAATTTTGTGAAACGGGAAAGTATTGAAGGAACATCCACCTTTGAAATTATTTATATCAATTTCAGGAGCAAAGTTTAGAGATCCAAGCATAGCTAATATTGCCTATAAGGACACAATTAAGGTCAAATCTGTCCATTTTATAGGAGCAAAAGACTGGTTGAAATTACCTGGTGAAGATCTTGCCACTGCTTTTGATAGTCCTCTAATTATAAGGCATCCTCAAGGTCATACTGTCCCAAGACTTGGTTAGTTTCTCTACTTAATTTTTTTTTTCTCGAACCATGGTTTTGTTCGGCAATAATTTTTCAAGTAAGTTTAAATATATTTATAACTAGTCAATTGTTAAATTATAATTTTTTTTTATAATAGTTAGTTTGTAGGGCTTAAGTTAGCAAAATTAATTGTTTATATAGTACCCACTGGTTAAATTTATATAGAAAAAAGTCATTTTTTTAAAGCAATTTAATGAATTGTCCTTGATATTCTCATTAAAGAGTTAATGAAAAAGTTAACTTGATTTTTGGTTTCTGATTAGTTTGTTTTTATCAAATTGTATTCAGAATATTATAATAATTTTACTCATTTTTACTTCTCTTATATGAAAATTTCTCTATATAAATTAAATGTCAAATTCAAAAATTTTCTTTAAATAAATTGACAAAGTGAATATATAACTGTTTGAGTAGCTCTGTAGCTCTAAAATAATTTTTAATAGTTACCCCTTAAAATGTTAAAATTTTAAAAGATCATGAATTTAACCTTTTACTAAACATTTAAAAACTAACTTACCAAATACTATAAAAAGAAATTGTTTTTAGCATTTTCATAGACCAAAAAATGCTAGAGACTGCTTGAAAATTTGTAAATATCTTTTTATGTTACAAACAGATGATGTAGCCACTAAGCAACTTCAGGCTTGAGTGGTAGAAATCCTACAATGTAACAATACATATGTGATTCAAAAGCCAGAGAATGAAGAACCAAAAATGGATGCTAAGGAATCGCAAGAAAAGCCTGATGAGATTGAGAAATCAGTTGAACAGACTGCTTCTGTATGTAACAATACAGATGTGATTCAAAAACCAAAGAATGAAGAACTGAAAATGGATTCTAAGGAATCGCAAGAAAAGCATGATGAGATTGAGAAACCAACTGTGTTAGGGTTGAAAATTCTTCTATTAATCACAAATAGAATTACAGGAGGAGCCAAGCTCACTCAACAACAAAAAACAACCCTCTCTCACAATTTTCTCTCTACAAGAAAACACCCTCACACAAGAACTCTCAAAGTTCTCTCAAGCTTATTCTTCTGCTATCTCACATTTCTGCCTCTCCTCACTATACAATTGCAGAAACTAAGTTATATTTACAGAAGAGCATTCAACACAATACAATAATGGGAGACTAAATGATGACATGTTGGAAGACAACATTATTATGTTGTTTGGTTGACTTGACAAAAGGTGGTGGTGGTGGGATCTGGATTATTCAACA
>CATIWJ010301560.1:0-28758 GCA_949640765.1 Croton laevigatus
ATCCACCTATAATACAATATTATTTAAAATGATAAAAATACATAAATAAAATAGTTTATTTCGAAAAATACGGGAAAAACTTATAATAAATAAAAATATAAGATTAAAAATGTAAGTTTCCCTGATCTTTAATAAAGCATGAATATATTCATTGTCAAAAAACAAAAACAAAAACAAACAGATGGTAGTACAGTCGTCGTTTTGTTTCATATTCTGACATCTCCAATTTCCTTCGTCCTTCCCCATTAAACAGCTGTACGTGGAAATACCACATCATAAAGTTATTTTGACTATATGTATTTTGAGGAACCAAAAGCATGTAAAGTAGGTCTCACATTATTTTCACAAAAACCAACTACTTATTAAAAATAAGGCATTAGTCCCATGTGCTCATTACCGACAAAATATTTCTACTCATTTCTTGTAAAGTTTAATTATGCTGGTGAGTTAGTCGTAAGGTATTTTTTTTTTAACTCAGATTTCGGATTCGAAATTTATTAATCTCTTTTTTTTATATTCTCAAATAGGATATTTATATTAAAAAAAAAATTATGCAGGGACACGAACTAAACTTATGTATAATTCTTTTATTTTATTTGGATCATCAAATAAAAATGAAAAATGTTGCTAATTTTATGTAATTTTATTGGTCTTCTCACTTATTTTTGTTGTGCTGAAAGGAATCATCTCTATATGTGACCTCAAGTAATTATTCAACACCACCATATTAAAAAAAAAAAAAGTTGGTAGCCACAAGAATATGACATCGGTTGTTGCCCCATATAACTCATTTTAAACTTAAAGCGTAGACGACTAAATTAAGGATTAATATATGAAATTGACCTTTAATTTTTTTAATTGGTCGACCTCTAATCGGATTTAAAATATTTTTAGTGTTGTATTCATTGAGAAAACAATTGTCCTTATAATTCGTGCTCTTTAAAATTTTCAATTTTATTTTAAAAGCTTAATGTCTTAAATAAAAAGAAATAAAAAGTCAGAACAAATAACTACTTGTTGGATTAGACATAAAGTTTGTTAAATTAAAAATTCCAATAACATTAAAATTTCGGAAGTGATACAGCATTGGCTTTGAGACTTGTCTTCAAGCTTGGTTATATATGTACAAGATGCATGGTTTCAAGATTGAAATTAGTGGGTCAAAATGTTTAGAATTTGATTATGTATTATAAATTAGATAAAATAATTTTATGCCATTGAATTTACAGTCATATCTAATTTGTAATATATAACAAATTTATAAAAATTATGACGCATTACATTTCATCTCGAAGCCCTACATAAATAATTCGATGGTTAATTTTCAAAAATTGAAAAAAAAAACTCTAATGCAAACAAAGCTTTGAGACATTCTCAAAGAGAATGCTCTAGCCAAGCCCTTAAAATTTTCTCAGTTACATATAGTTTCTCTTTTCTGGCACTTAAGGTGCTGCATTCTCACGGACTGAATTTGCGACCTTGTAGTTAAGCTGAAACAGTCATGCCAACTAATCCAACTCCTCGGATTACCACTAGTTTGTTTTTCATTAGTGGATATATTTTTTCATTTAGTATTTTACCTTTATTTTTTAAAATAAAATATAGATTTTAATGTGCTTTGGAGGAAATTTTAGATTTATTCCTTTTTTAGAGAGGTTTCATCTCTCCTCCATTAAAGTTAGTACTATAGGATGTAATTTGTTTTGTCTATATTTTTAGCTAAATTATTATTTTTCTAAGATATGAATTCGTTTTTTGAGCATGAATGCATCAAATAATATAACATTCTTTGAAAAGATTGAAACATCCATGATAGCCAATTGCTATTGAAAAGATCAAGATGGGAACAATGTCCTAAATTTTCACTGGGTGAAACAAAATGAAAGTTTTTTAAATTCATGTAATGTATTATATATAGATTCAGTTACTCTATTTCTATTAAATAAGAAAACTTGTTTTCTGAAGCGAAAAAAAAAAAATTACTATTCCTATATATGATGCCGACAGTATCATTAATATATATTTATATATATTTTTTATATTAACATAATTTTGATTATGGTCATGGATAGGTTTGATGTTAATTAAAATAATTGTTTGCCATTTGACAACTAAGAGGGGGTGAATTAGTTGGCCGTAAAAAGACTTTTCGCGAAATGTGGTGGATTATGAAAGATGGAAAATGAACAAGTATATTTATAGTCGTTCGGCTACAATCACAAGCCTATATCCACTTCTCCAGTTCCCTCAGGAATTGGGTTCAACTAAACAACAAGATTATAATAATGGAAGTTTTCTAAATTTACTTTCAACTTAGAGTTTAAGGCTAACTCACCAACTAATTATAATTGAGTTTCCTATCTCATTCAATGAACTAATCATATTGAGTTTAAAGCTAGCTCAAAACTATCAATAAATATGTTGAGTTTACAGCTTACTCAACAAACTTACTATGATTTCTCGATAAAAGAGTAAAAGATGAGAATAAAGTTATTTACAATGAAGCTCTAATAGCTAGTTGATATTCTATAGTTGATTAACCTCAAAATGGCTATAAGAAGGGGTGTTTATACCCAAATGAAATAATATAGCCGCTACCTTGAAGTTTTGAAAGGATGATATTTTGCATTAGAAAACTTCGTCGCAAATGCTACCATTATCCGTCGCGAGCGTGACCCTCACAAACATTTATAACTATTAATGTCAGCCACTTAAAAAACTAGTCATTGGCAAGGGTGGTGTTCGTCGTGAACGCTACTAATGTTCTTCGCAAGAGCGACCAGAAAATCTTTGTCTATTGGCAACGCTTGACTTCGTCGCAAACGCTACTAGCATTTCAACTTTCTTTGCAAGACTTCAACTAATTCTCACATATGGACTTCAATCTTGCTAAAGCAACCATGAACACTCGAAAATAGATTAGCATACATCACAAATAATTATGTTTGAACAAATTCAAAACAAAAGAAATCATTTGCATTTTTTGTACAATAATCTCTCTCTTTTTTATTTTTTGACAAACATTATGAGGTATGTGATAAAAAATTTACAAAAATAAGTACATTAGTGTTTGAAGATGCAAGAATGAACATTTTGCAATTTTTAAAAGTAACAAACGCACAAATATATAAGAATGCAAGAATGAACATTTTGCAATAATTTCATATAATTTTTCCCCTAAAATTTAGGGGTGTTCAAGAAAAACCGAACCGAGTGAAACCGAACCGAAAGGTTCGGTTCGGTTTTCGGTGCAAAATAAGTGTAAACCGAAAATTTCGGTTTGGTGTTCGGTTTGACTGATTTCAACACCGAACCGAACCGAACCGAACAGACCGAATAGGTTTTGTTTGATTAAATATTTTGGAATATGTTTGTTTGGTTTGATTAAATATTATGGAATAGGTTTTATTGGTTTGATTAAATAATTTTGGAATAGATTTGGTTTGGTTCATGCTTTAAACCACATAGGTTTGAACTAGAAAATCACATATTAATGAAGGAGTTACACATTTCGGTTTTTGGCCGAACCGAACCGAACCGATAAAATCGGTTCGATTTTTGGTTGGTTTTACACTGTTTCGGTTCGGCGTTCGGTCCCATCTTTTCAGTTCGGTTTTACCCTCGGTTTGGTCTTATCGGTTCGGTTCGGTCACCGAACCGAACCATGAACACCCCTATCTCTGACGCAATCAATGACAGCAGTGAAATTAGCCATCAATTAGAGGATCTGGTTGTTGGATTGAGATCACTAACCAAGTTGCATCTAGCTGTTTCTTACGTATATATTTTCAGAAAATTCAATTGAATAGTGCATGAGCTTGCAATGAGATCTCTGGATTCAAATTTTGTTAATAATATATATCTTCAACTTTACTTTTTTTGTAATTTAAAGCAGAAACATTATCTTTTAACAGTATTAATAAAATGATACCTTTTAAAAAAAACAATTTCATTAATAATTGATTCTCGCACATAAAAAAAGGATTTTTAAAAAAATTCAGTCCGATGAATCTATGACTAAAAATTTTCTAATCATTTTTTTTTAACTACAATTTTTTTAATAGAAATGGACGGCGGGCATTCTCGATGATGGAATATTTTGCCACGTCGCACAACACCCAGTCAGTATTTTAATAATTTTTTGACGTCTATTTTCGTTCAATATTTAAAAATTCGTTTTATCCGTTTTCGATACCTTTTCCGGTGATCCGAGAGCAACTTTTGCGATGGCGAAATGCCCTTCCGTATGACGGCCCAGATTTCCCCATCCAAAATTCCACCAATATCCCTCCTTATTAACCGCCTTAACCGACAAAAACATCCACCATTTCTCAATGCAGGGCAGGGTATTTTGAGAATTTCAAAGCTCAACTAGCTCCATTCTTCAAGAGGATGACACGCCACGTGTCCATCTCTCGACCTCCTTTTCTGGGTATATGAACAGCACTGGGATTTTTCCCGCTTTTGAGAGAGGAGAAAAAAAAAAAAAGAAAGAAAATATTGTTTTTACTTTGTTTATCCTCTCTGGAACTGAAAAACCAGAGATAGATACACAGAGAGCAGAAAACAGCAGTGGTTTTTTGAAACTTAACCTTCGGTTTCTGTACTCTCAAATGGTATAATTAGCTAACACTTTCAATCTTATTGTTTAAAGCAATGGCTATCGGCGGCTTGATTTCTCACCGGAAATTTGGGGCTTTCATCGGCTCAGGTACTACTTTCTGTCTGCACTTCCATTCCGGCATGGGTAGCTTCTGCTTTCTTTTTAATTTTCCGTTTGGAGATATAGTGTGCTTGTACACTTCTCGAATTGGCTTTTGTTATATTGTATTATATAATGAAATAGAAGAAGTTTGTTTAGTTGTATCTGATTTTTAAAATTTTATATTTCGAGGAATTGAGCTTTTATAGTTCGGTTGCTAAGATATTTTTTTGTTTGTAGATTTTGTTTATCTGCTGCTTCATATTTAGTAATGCTGGAATTTCTGCGGAGAATTTATTCTTAAAGTAATTATTCTTTTTAAAAATTCCTTTTCTGAAATCTGCAATTAATCCGTTGTTTAAATTGGATAAACAGTCGATTCTTTTCATTTTCTTTTCTGAAACAAAGGAGGATTCCTTATTCTCTCTCTCTCTTTTTTTTTCTCACCTTTATATTTGGCTCTATGCAGCTCATTTTCAACCTGTTTTGGAGCATATTATCCAAATTAAGTTTGGAGTTAACCTAAAATGCATTGAATTATCATTTTTCTTTCGTTTGTAGTAACTTATTATTGAATGATTAATTGATTATGAATAAGACGATCTTCCCCATTTTAACTTTGGAAAGTCCGCAAACAGTATTCTACGTGCTAGGGGCCGCTGTTTTGCTAAACCAGACCTTTTGTAACTGAAATGAAGTGTGGAGGACGTTTTGGTAATTTTTGTCCTCTGTTAGTTATTTTTGGCAAGGCATGTGCAGATTTATTTCTCAAATAGTCATAGTTTTCAATCATAATAACAAAATGCTGAGTCTGATTGTTGTCTAACCGACTAATTTAATTTAAAAAATTCTTGTAATTATTATATGCATTTAGGCAATTTGAGGTAAATTTTGTCCTTAAATTTATGATGTAACAGGAAAAGTTTGTCAAAGAGAACAAGCTATTTCACATAAGGGAGAGCGATCAGGCATTGCCACATTAAGGCTTGCAAATGGTAGTATTTTCTACCAAAAATTTCATAGCCGAATTGCCATTGCATCTACTGCTGGATTTTCACGCTCTCCATTTCTTCAAGTCACCAATCATTCAGATAAAAGGACTTTGGGAACTTTAGGAAGTTATTATAAGCAAAGAAGTCTAGGAAGATGTGATTGTTCTTCATATCTCTCTGTTTGTAATTTGCTTCACTGGAGTAAAGGGCAATTCAAGCATTTTGAACCTGTCAGGGTCAACAGAACGCGTGCTTACTATAAGTCTGAGGACTACGACATAACAGAAGCTTCAGTGGACTCTTTGAACTCAGCAGAGGGGTCAGGTGAGGCTATACTAGTAGAGGGAAATCTCCAGGGAACAACTTGGTGGCAGCAGTTTCCAAAGCGTTGGGTGATTGTACTGCTCTGTTTTATGGCATTTTTATTGTGCAACATGGACCGTGTGAGTACTTTGTTTATGTATTCACCTCTTTTTGTCATGCCATATAAGTTCTGTGTTTGCACTACTCATCCCTGTTGCTCTAGAAACTCAAAAGTTGATAGAGCTGCAGCTTTCATCATGGGTGATATGCATTCTATTAATTGGTGCAACCTGCACTGAGCTGTCCACAACAATTCATTCATTCTGCATGTTGTTTCTTGATACAGTATCTTATTCATATTTTTTTTTATGTAGGTAAACATGAGTATTGCAATTCTCCCAATGTCACAAGAGTTCAACTGGAACAGTGCAACAGTTGGTTTAATTCAGTCCTCTTTTTTCTGGGGCTACCTAATGACTCAGGTATGGTGCTGGCTAGCTGAATATTTCTGAAGGATAAGCAATTTGATTTGAATGTTTAGTTCATTCTCCTGCATTCAGGTCTGAAGTAGTGTAAGTTTCATGACTTTGCCACGATCTTATTTTAAAATAAATGCTCATCTTTCAAGCTCAGTACCATGGGTTGGCATTTTTCCGCAAAGTTCTGAAATGTAAGCATAATTCTTTATCTACTGAAAACAGATTCTTGGAGGAATTTGGGCTGATAAAATTGGTGGAAAGCTTGTATTGGGGTTTGGAGTTGTCTGGTGGTCAATGGCTACTGTTTTGACTCCTATTGCTGCAAAAGTTGGACTCCCTTTTCTGTTGATGATTCGTGCTTTTATGGGCATTGGTGAGGTTGGTCTCAAGTTTTTTCTACCTTTTTATACTTTGTGGGTCTTCACTCTTCAGTTATCCAAGCACATGTAATTGTTCACTTTAAAATGCTTTGTCAGGCTTATTATAAACTTGCAACAGGAAAGACGTAAAAATTTTCTGCCTGTCCGGTGTTATAATTTGGCAAAATGTAATCTAACATGAAAATCATTTTAATTGACCAACTGCTTATATGAAATGGTGAAGTTTAAAAGCTTCACTTACTCTGACTAAAAGCTTGATGTGAATACTCAGATCCTGTATTCTATGTGCAATCCTTCCAAAATGAATAGAAGATTGATTTTGTTAATGGTGACAATTTTGTCCACAGGGGGTTGCGATGCCTGCTATGAATAACATTCTCTCTAAGTGGATTCCAGTGTCAGAGAGAAGCAGATCACTTGCATTAGTATATAGTGGCATGTATCTTGGTTCTGTCACAGGATTGGCCATCTCTCCTGTTCTAATCCAAAAATTTGGATGGCCATCAGTCTTCTATTCATTTGGCTCCCTGGGAAGTATCTGGTTTGCTTTATGGCTAAAAAAGGTATCTTGCTGCTTCTTTTGGCTGTTTCTCAATGTACAATTCTATCATGTTATTTATTACTTTCTTTTGGTGTGCATGGGATATCATTAGAAGAAGGTAAAATGAATAGTAGTTTCCTGATCTATTTGTATGGTTCTGATTGTGTTGATTAATCTTTTGCAACTACATTGGATTGTTATTCTGGTTTATAGTCATAGGAAAATATTTTAGGAAGCCATCTGTTGAAACACTCACTGAAAGTTACTCAAAGTTTTCTCTCTTTGATTTCTCTAGGCACACAGCTCACCAAAGGAAGATCCCGATCTTAGTGCACAAGAGAAGAAGCTCATCTTCAGCGGCAGCGTTTCAAAGGAACCTGTTTCATCCATTCCTTGGAAATTAATTTTATCCAAAGCACCTGTTTGGGCTCTCATTATTTCTCACTTCTGCCATAACTGGGGAACCTTTATTCTTTTAACATGGATGCCCACATACTACAATCAGGTGATTGAAACTATGCCAGGTTGTTGACATTCATGAATGCATGTGATTTCAGTTATCTGTTGATAATTTTTTTTCCACTGCTATTTCAATTAAAATAGAAATAGAACATCCAATTTATTTATCTTCATTCAATCCCATTTCTGAATGAAATTTTGATATTTGGTTGTTATTTTCTCATGAATTCATTGCAATTAAAAAAAAAGGGAATAAACTTGTGAACATCACTTCAAAAGTTCATTAGTATGATTCAATGTAATTTCTCCACACCTGTATCTTTTTATAGATTGAATCTGACACATTAACAGTCATTCAAAGTAGCTGGGTCTCGGGGCATGCTTAACTACTCTTGTCATAGATTTGCTGGCAGATACTTTTATTGGTTGATTTCAGGAAAGCAGGCTCTTATAACATGATAACTTATCTCATTTATGTATCCTTCCATTCTGTGCTTGTTTTCAGGTTTTGAAATTTAATCTCACCGAATCTGGTCTACTCTGTGTCTTGCCATGGTTGACCATGGCCGCCTTTGCAAATATAGGAGGGTGGATTGCTGATACCCTTGTGAGCAGAGGATTTTCTATAACCACAGTTCGAAAGGTAAGGATAAAAAACATTGATCTTACTATGTTTAAAATTGTTGATTGTCGTTTTGTCTCTAATAGAACTGTTATCTGTACACTGCTAATATTATGCATAGTCAGTTGCTTATTTTTATTATTCAAAAGGAGTATGGCTATGATGTCATCTCACAAAACAAGTTTCAGTTGACTATGAAGAGATAAAAATGGTGTATGCACCTTTACACATCTTAGATTAGGCATTGTTAAAAAAGGAGAGGCAGGAAATCAGTTTGGTTATCCAAATAGTTTTTTCCTTGCAATAATGAACACTTGACCAAAAATTTCTTTCCCTTCTTCAACTACTAAATTTTCTTTCAATTTTGCAGATTATGCAATCGATTGGATTTTTAGGCCCAGCATTCTTTCTCACGCAGCTGAGCCATGTTAGGACTCCTGCCATGGCTGTGTTATGCATGGCATGCAGTCAGGTATGTTCTAAAGTTACTTTTATGTAGGCCATTTCCATTTACACGAGAATTTACTAGAACGTAATATTTTTCTGGGACATTTACTGCCATGGCAAGTAATTAAATCTACTGGTGAATCGACATAAATACCTAGTACATGTGTTACCTAACCCTTGCATACATTAGAAACTGGCTAGTTGTAACTTGTAGACTGTAAATTAAGTTTGATGAACTTTTCTTTTTGTTAAAATCTTTAATAAATGACGCTTGATATATTTTGTCTTTGACAGGGATCCGATGCATTCTCCCAATCTGGTCTTTATTCTAATCACCAAGATATTGGTCCTCGTTATGCTGTGAGTTATTTCATTAATTTCTAATGTGACTCATTTGATCAATTGATTGTTTGTTATGAACTAAATACTATGGACGCCTTTTGGAACGACACATACATCAGGATTTGCAAAGGAAATCCACAAAATGTTGTGAAATTCATTCATTCCAAAATGGCATGTATGCTACCTGCTGCCTGTGGTGAAGGCAAGGGGCTAGTGGGGTCAGTAGCCACCTAAGCCAAAATTTTTCTTTAAAATTAGTCCAAAATGTTCATAAAATTTTATATTTTACTTAAAATTGGTGATTTTTCCATTTAGTGCCACCAAATGTTTGGGAAAAAATATTTCGTCCCATTTAAAAAATTTTTGGCTCCTTGCAGCTGTGATGTGTAAATTGCTATTCATCTTTAACAATGAGTCAATGTCCCATAAGCATTTGAGAAAATTTCATGCAGACTTTCTTGTTAACTTTATTTTAAGATATTTACAAGAAATGATCTAATGGAAAACTAATTATCACAGGGAGTTCTATTAGGACTATCAAATACAGCAGGAGTGCTTGCCGGTGTCTTTGGTACTGCAGCAACTGGTTACATTCTCCAAAGAGGTAACTATAGACACTAAAACTGCTCCTAATCTTCTTAATTTTGTTTGAAATCAAGCAAGTATTCTTCTTTGCTTATCAAACATTATTCCTGCAGGTTCTTGGGACGATGTATTTAAGGTGGCTGTTGTATTGTACATAATAGGCACATTAGTCTGGAACATCTTTGCTACCGGAGAAAAAGTTCTCGACTAGATCCATAAAGTGAAAGTATACAAGGAAGGTGCAATCTAATATGGAATCGGAGGCGGAGAAAATGGAATACTGAGAAAAATACAGGAAAAAAAAAAAAATTGTGACAGGGTAAGAAATTTTCCTTAAAATATTAGAGGCTATATAAGATGCCCGGAATTGAAGTTTTGATGTCTGCTGCTGCCAACTTTGGAGCCTTTAATTTGCTCTGACAAGTTTGTGGGTGGCTTAAAAAGACATTTTTTTTTCTTTTTTCTCTTATCAGTTACATGTCCTTTTCTATCTTGCTTACGAGGAAAAAAACCCCCTTCCATTTCATTTAGTACTTGTTTTCTGATGTTAGATAACATCCAAATACAGTAAACAAATGCTTTACATATGTCATCCATATAAGAAAAATGGGTTGCAAAATTATTTATGGTCTGATTAAAGCATAAATCAAACCTTTCTCTTTTTTTTTTTCTTTTTCTGGTAATTTTTTGGAAAATGATTAACATAATGCCTGTTACGGTAAAATACTAGTATAATGGTGAGAAACAACAATAATTCATAAACTCTTGGAAAGAAGCCAAAAGAGAGCAAACGCGTCCAAGAAATTATAGCAACAAGCGAAGGCAGCTTTCATTCAAGCAGCAGTGGCGCAAGCACCATTAATATCAGGAATATATATATATATATATATAACTCACGATCAAATTATTATTATTATTTTTAACATAGGCAGATATACGCATTCAGGTAGCATGTTAGTAGATTAGTGTAGTTAGCACCACTCAAACTCAGGACCTTAGTTTAAAGTGGAGCAAGCCTTACCGCTGCACCACCATTAGTGGTTGGTGTCAAATTAATTATTCATTGACTGACAACTGACAATAAAATTTTAAGCATTAATTAATTATTTCTATCCTTTAAAATTAAAGAAAAAAACTTACAGAATATATTTATCCAAGTGAATGATGAACTCCAAATTATAGAATGAGCAAAAAAATTAAAAAAAAAACAAAGAATTTATAATTTCACAAGGATTGCTCACAAAATAAATTAATAACAAAAAAAAAGAAGCAAGAATTTGTTCAAAAATAAAGCCCACTCCAGTCCTCCTTTCCTGTCTCTTTTTCACTCTCTTCCTCCTCTTAAATAATGAAATCTAAACTATACCATTGATTTATGACAAATAGAAGTATGTATAATATATTTTATATAATTAAGTTGTGGCTCTATCAACTTAATTACTTACTAATCTCTCTGTTGTCTTCTCTTCTGTTCTCTTCTTTTTAAAACCCTCGTGGGAAACGTAAATTACAAATAGGCCCTTGCACTTGCCTTTCTCTTTCCCCACATGCAATGCACTTCATTATCATGCAGTACGATCCATCTCCTTAAATACCCATTACCAAACCCACCAACATAACCTTAAACAAGACCAACTACCTCCTCTTTTCCACCACCACCACCACCACCGTCACTAACGCCGTTACCTGTAACGCCAATTCCTTCATCATTATTATTGTTAATCATCCCATGCAAAAACTCCCCTTCTGCTTCTTTCATCATCTTCAGCTTTGATACACTCTCTTCCAAATCCCTCTTATGCACATTAACTTTTAGCCCATCTTTCATAAACAGTGTTAATGACATTTTTTGTTCTACCTTATGCCCTGCCACAATGGTTAACCGGTGCCGGAGCAAAACTGCCGCCGCCACTGACTTCATTTGCAAATATGCCAGATCTTTTCCTAAGCAGATTCTTGGTCCTGCATTAAATGCTACAAATTTATATGAATCATGATTTATAAACTTCTTTCCGTCTTCAGATAACCACCTTTCTGGACGGAACTCTAAACAGTCATCACCCCAGGTTGATTTCATTCTTCCAGATGCATATATTGAATACGTCACTGATGAACCTGCGGGAACGAATGTTCCGTCCGGCAAAACATCGTCGGCTATCACGTGCTTGGAGTCTTCAGGCACAGATGGGTACAGCCTTAGAGTTTCTGATAATGCTGCTTTTAAGTAAACTAAGCGATCAATTTCTTCAAAACATAACGGCTCATTCAGCCAATTTGACACGTCAGATCCACGTGTCTCGATCAGGACCGTGCATATTTCGTTCAATATTTTTTCTTCGACACCTGGGTGTTGAATGATTAACCAAAAGAACCAGCTCAATGCTACCGATGATGTGTCACGTCCAGCTAGGATGAAATTGAGTGCCACGTGTTGAAGGAATGTGTCTGAGTAGGATTCTTTTTTCTTCATGAATCTTGAGAGCAAATCGTCGTGTGGATTTCCATCTTTTTTCTGATTCAGTAACTCATTTTTACGCGCGTCGATCACCGCCGTTAAGTAGTCGTCAAGCTGGGTTAAGCTTCGGCTTAAGCTGACTTCCATGCCAAGCCGAAGCCATTTCTTCAGCTTCCACAATACCTCAGGCAAAATGAACCGTTGAAGAGAGGCTTCCGTGGCTCGATCAAAAGCCGAAGCAAAATTGTTATCAGGTAGCCCCGGCGAGCATGTCTGTGGGTCCCTTCCAAAAGCCAAGCCACAAATATTATCAAATGTGAGCCGAAGCAGAGCGTCTTGAAGATCAATCGGCTCACCATTGAGTTGAGCAGATTTAAGAATTGGGCAGAACCTCGACTTTATAGCTCGGCTCACCCAACGAGCCATGGCTTGGCGCAGAGTCCTGGTTGTAAATTCCAGTGCGGCAGTCTTACGCTGGAACAGCCACGTTTCACCATCAGAATTAAAGATCCCTTCGCCGAGCAAATCATGAAACACCGCTTGCCACGTGGGACCTTTAGGGTAATTATCAAACCGGGTCTTCAAGATATGCTCTATATTTCTCGGGTCGCACGTGACAGTCACAAGACCTTGCTTCTTAGCAAGAAACGGAATTGCACAGATGCAAGTCTGGTACGTGCCACCACACGCGCGGAGGTTGTCGCAGATCCAGTCATGCAATCGCTCAGAATTCTCTATCAAACCAGGAAGACTACCCAATAAGGGCCAAACACGTGGACCCTTTAACGACCGTGAGATGAAAGTTAGCCACAAATAGTAAGCTGTGACGGCCGATAACAACAACAAAGCTGTAGATATGTCCATAGCATATCCGACCTCTTGTTCCTCTTCCTTTTATTTTTTTTTTTTTTGCCCCTTTCTCCTGCAAGTATAAAACAAAAACAAGAAAAGAAAAAATGAATCGGGAAATGAGAAAAATGAGTGAAAAAGAAAGAAAACTCAGAAAGTGTTTTTCTTCAAATGGAGAATTTAGGTTTTGGAACTGTACAAAAGGAAATGGAGAAAGAAAAGAAAGTATTTCTTTTCTATGGTAAAAGAGGAGAAAGAAAGAAAGAAGAAAGAAGTGAAGTAGTACAAAAAAGAGGAGTAATGGAAAAAGGAGATTTATAGGTAAATGTAGTGAAAGCAATTATTAAGGCCAGACTGTAAGTGCTGTTTTCTTATTGCACCATTGCTCTTCTTTGTAACAATCCCATTAATGCAATGAGAAGAAGGTTGTTGAGGAACCCTTGAAGATATTGTAGAAAGGAAAAAACTGCCCTAGCTGATACTAATATATTTATATTGTTTGTTTTGTTATGCTAACCTAATAAAAATATGAGAAAAAAATTTTATTTGAGTGAAGTTTCTCTCTTTCTTCATGTATATGAAGTGAGCTCACACCTAATTTTGCAGGCAAGGAGAGGAGAGACTTAAATTCAAGCAATAAATGAAAAGGGAATTTAATGAAATTAGTTGAGGAATTAAAGACAATAATAGCAGAATAGAGAGACAAAAGAAAGAAGAGAAGAAAATTTCTTTAAAAAAAAAAAAGAAAAAAGATTTTTTTGCTAATGATGTACAGACTATTTTGGGAGCTTAATATGCATGGTTAATGGCTGCTTATGCTTCTGCTTGATGCTTTGATCATATATGGAAAATTAATACTACAATAATTATTAGAAGGAAAATTAAATGAATTTGTCATGTGGTAGGGTTTTGGTTAAGGTTGGGTGAGCAACTCACCAACGAGTTTAATGGAAGTTTTGCTTAATTATAAATAAGTCTTCTGGTTTTACCTTTTCTTTTCTTATTATTATTATTTTTTATCTTTATCCTCAGAAAATGGGATTATGCAAGTTCAAGAAATATGTAAGTTAAAAGAAATATGTGATGAGCACTCAGAATTCCCTTAAGTCGATCTTATGTTTGAGGTCTAATATATACAACTATTTTTATTGGGAGATTCACTCGACATTACTAGATGCACGATCCAGACCTATCCGAATCAATTAGAGTATAGTTTCGAAGACTAGTTGGACTTAAAAAAAAAAAGTGATACAATTAGGAATAAAAACAGGACCGATAGTTCAAATATCATCGGTATAAACTTTTAAGGAATTAGAATCAACTCAGTCAGTATAATATTGGTTTGGTTTTTATTCGGACTTCCCATAGGATTTAGAATATCCATATGAAAAAATAAAAAAAAATCTATAAAACTTTTAGTTAGCACACAGGTTTGACATTTGTTTTTGTTTATTGATTAATAAAAAAAAGGAAAAAGGGTTTGTCTTGTAACGCCTGAGATTTTCTGATGTTTGGTGGCTGGTGGAGGATACGTAAAACTCTTAAATTATATAAAGTCAAATCTGCATACATTCTTTGTTCACCTGATTTCTGATGGTCTCACCAGTCTATGTATTGCAAATTTGGAATTCCATTTTTCTTTTTCCCTTTATATTACAACGAAAGGAGGAAAAGCCAATAAGCAACTAAATAATTAATAACACAACTGTGATTAAAAAATAACAGTAGCTTTGATTTCTAGATCAATGAAATTGGAAACTCTTTAAAAATAAATTGTTTAGAGCAACCGTCACCAATTTGAAATGACTGACATTTGTAAACAGTTAAACATTTTTTTTTAAAAAAAAGAAAAAGACATCTTTAGTTTATTATTCCATTTGTAGCATACAATAAAAGTTGAAAAATTCCAACTTCTTATTTTGGTAAACCATAAAATTTTAATAGAGTAATCAATTTCTCCTTTCTCCCCAATCCCAACCCTCAATTCTAAATAATTATTCAGTTCAATTTTAAGGAGAAAGACTAGAGAAGATGTTTTAGTCTTGGTCTTTGGTGGTTGGGCTTTCTATACAAGCTAAGCTAAAATTGACTTACGGCTAATTTGAACTCACCTTGTATTCTTCTAATCATAAATTCTTTGTAAGGTATAGCTGACAGGAATTCGTCTTTGCAATAAAAAATTTCATGTTCTCCAATTTGTTCCAACTAATTTCTTAATCCAATTTATCCTTTTGTAATTCTCATAATCCCATCGCTACAACATTTCAACATACTATAGGGAACAGGGAACTGAAAATTGACAATAATTTAGTGAATATTATTCAAGAGTCTGGATAAGCCAATAATTTAACGCAGTTTCGAGATAAACTGAAACCAGAATTTTGAAATTTTTTTCTTTTTTTTAAAAAAAAGCTGAATTTGATGTGGGTAAAGGTCATCAAGATCAAGATCAAAATGTTTCCAAGAATAGTTGACCTATCCACACGTATTGATATACCAATGCAAAACTACAGATGTTATGAGATAAAGGAAATAAATGGGTGTGGAGAGGGGACCAACATTAGGTAATGTTTTACAAAAGCCGATGAAGCTACCTCTTTTCATCACACTCTCTCTTTATGTTATTCAAACCAAAGAAAAATCCTTTCATCTGCTTACATAATAATACAAATACTCTAATACCATTTATTGGACACCAAGACATAATCTATTTACAATGGTATTTACAACCTGGTAATAGATCAAGACTGGAATTATCTATCCCTAGTCTCAAAAATAATAGTATTAGCATCCTTTATGTTCAATTTATTTAGAAAAAGTGCAAGTTTTTCTTGAATTTATGCAAACTTAAATTTAGATCACTCCCAAAATTAACCGTGAAAACATAGGCTGAAATGGTTCCTATGGATCATTAGAGCTTTACTGTCGTTCAACATATATACTTAAATTGCTAAAAAGAAAATATTTCTATATAAACCGAACGCCCAACATGAAACCATATTTTAGAAAAGTAAACTACATGGAGGTTATCATCAGAAGATCAGTTATTTTATAACAAAAATAAATAAAATAACAAAATAAATAGGATTCAACATAAAACTAAATTAACTAAAATATAGAGTAATAAAAGATTTAGATGTTAAAGTAATGGAAACATACGTGTTAGTGTTTGAAGCTTTGTGTTGAAGTTGACTTGGGATCAATAAATGTATTGTCATTGGAAGTCGATCTTAAGGGGTTGACATTTTTCCCTTTCACAGTAGACAAGGCATATCTGCAGAGTCACATAATCCACACCTCAAAACAACATAACATCACTAACCGTTTTGGCCATCGACTCTGATGCTCTGATATAAATCTACCCTATTAACGAACGAGTAATGCCATCTGAACAAGCAATTGTACGCCGGGACCTAATTCAGTGACAAGTGCATGCATATTTATAACAATTGACAAAGTTCAAATCCCTTCCTCTAATACTGAAAAAATGCTCTATAAAGCTATTTTTTCTAGAGCAAAACGTACATTAAAGTTTTATTCAATAAAATTAACTGTTTGAATTTAAATAACTATCAAATATTTTTACCAGTATTTTATAAAATGCTAAAAATTAAAAATTTTGAGGGTTGACCTTTTATAAAATATTTTTCAAACCTCTAACAGTTATCTTAAAAGATTTATTGTCAATGCGAAAAAAAAAAAAGGTATTTACTATTCTAATCAGTCAAAACATTAAAAACTAATTAAAAATTGTTACCCACAACACCAAATGTGATATCCTTTGGTCTGTTATTAGAGAGAGTTCTGGATTTGTCATCTCTAATCAAAGGACAAAACAGACAAAAAAACAGAAATGCATTCTCAAAATGTCTAATGTCCATTTCCAATTCCCTTGTTTTATATAAACCATAAATTTACATGCAGGGGAACTTTTCTTGAAGGACAAAAGAAGAAATCTGGGGAAAATGGCTGTCTATTGCCCTATTGGCTTCACTTAAGAGGGGAAGTTGATGAGAGATGGAGAGGAAATTAAAGTCAGAAACAAATTAACAACAAAATGTGAAAAAAAAAAGGCAGCATCATGTGAGAAATTTTAAGAGTAACAAACTGACAATGACCAGTTTTAAGTGTCTGCATCAAAATTAAAATGAATTAATAACATAAAAGGATTGTCCAGAAACTCATCGTTTTCAATAATTTATTGTGAAAAACAAGTGGACTTCATTATTCACCAATTATAATGATTAATGGGATTTAGAAGATTCAATAACAAGCATTTAACCGCCAAAAAGATACCACTAACAATGCATTTTACAAAACATTAAAATCTTTTTTGTGGCTATAATATTTCCCTTCAATGATGGAAAAGTTTAATGTTGCTGTCACAAGATCAAGTCCGAATCATTTTTTAGTTCATAAATTAATTAGGTAACCAACTGTTATTTTGCTTTCTTACTTATTACTACCTCCGTTTTTTTCATTTCTTTACATTTCAAACAGCATACTTAGGTTGAATTTTGGTGTTGATAATTTGATGGGTTGGGTTAAGTGGATTAAAATATTATTTATATATAACTAAACTATAGTAATCATACTTTATAACTAACCTAAACATACTTTAATCTACCTAACCCAACTCATCAAACTATCAACACCAAAGTTCAACCTAAGCATACTGTTTGAAATGTAAAGAAATGAAAAAAACGGAGGTAGTATTTAATTAATTGTATGATTAAAAATAACATCTTTAACTTAGAATATAACTATGAATATGAATTAAAATAATAGTATTTAATAAAGTATTTACTTATTATTATTCTGTTCATTACTGAACACGCTTTCATCTTTAATTATGAGTAAATCAAAATATAAATTTACTGGAAGGGTTAATTATAATCTGTTTTCTACCTTAATTTTCAATATTATTTTTTTAGTCATTCTGTTTCATTATTGTTAGACAATTTAGTTTTTCCATCCCTTAAAATCATTAAAAGACCAAATTGAATTTTGCCAAAAGAAACAAACTTAATGTTTCCACTCATCTTCCACCTCAGCCAAAAAGACTAAAATGAAAATTTTCACCTTCAAAACTCATCTTCCATATTCAGCGGTTAATTAGGCAAACGAGTATATCAAATTAAGATCCTCGATTTGAGAATTCATAATCTGTCCTTATTTTTAACATTAGATCATCGGAAGGCGTAGGCATTGGACAATGCATTGGATGTTTTAGAACTATTTTCATTTGGATTTTCAAACAATGCATGTGGGTCGTTCGGCAGCGGATGGGAGCAAGGTCCGCAAAATATATGAAAATGATTAGAAAGTACTGGAACTATGATTCATAATCAATATCCAAATCCCATGACCAGACTCCAAAAAGTTCAAAAATTTAGCAGGGTATAGGTTGAAAGATTTTTCTTCTTTTGCTCCTAATTAATAACCAACGAATAGCAAGTGTTTTTCCTTGTGTGGATACTATTTCAATTTGACTTCGTCCCGAGGCCATCTTTTTAGTGGTGGTGTGCATGTTGATGGGCTAACTAAGTCAACCTGCAACCCATTATCTTGTGTCAAAAATGGACCATGTTGTTAACCCACTTAATCTGAATCCAAGCCTAGTTAATTCACTACAAGAAAATTAAAATATAACAACCGAAATTTCGATTGGAAAATATTTCTGTGTCAGTCGCGTTAGTTTCCCCACTCTTTGCTCATTTTGCAAAGCTTTAAATTCAGTCGCTGGCATTGGCGAAGATACATTAAGCAAAAGGTGGTCAATTGACCACCTTTATTTATTTATTTATATATCTATATATATATGCCTATTATTTACTACTAAAATTATTTATAGCAAAACTAAGGGGTTGTTTGTTACCGTTTTGTGTTTTTTATTTTCAAGAAACAAAAAATTGTTTTTAGTTTTTGTTTTTAGTTTCTAGAAATCTGTTTGTATATATATATATATAATGTAACGAGAAAACAAATTATTAGATTTCATAACTTTGTAAGCAACTCCCTAAATATATAATGAATATTTCATTACTTTATTACAATTTCAATTAGTAAAAAATAATGAAATACTCTAATAACAAGTTTTAATTAATTATTATAATTCTCCCATAAGCATTAGCTACTTGATCACGAAAATTATTCATTTGAAGAAGTTGGCTTGAAGTAATATTTACAGCTTCTTGCACTTCATTTCTTCGATCGTCCTCTGCTACCATATTATCATTTGCATATTCTTCAAATAAGTATCCATGTTTCTTCACATTCTTATGAAATTGTGAACAACACAACAAGCAAGAGCAATGAATTTTTGTTGTTTGAATCAGTATGAAAGCATGTCTCTTAGAATAGGAAACCATGCTTTTAGCACCCCAAAGCCACGTTCGATGACATTTCATAGTGAAGAATGAGTATAGTTGAATAATTCTTTTGGACCTCGTAGATTTCTCCCATCTATATAATCACGTAAATGATAACTTTCTCTGCAATATGATGAAAGAAAATCGGGTATATTAGTATATCCAGAGTCTACCACATAATAGCTTTTATTATACATATTGTAACTCTGTAAAGATTGAAATACAAATCACAATAATCATTCATTAAATAAACTTTTTTTAGACAAAAAATAGCAAAGACAGTTAAATTGCTTCAATAATAATCCATGATTGAATGAACTTGAACAGTATTTGTTTAACTTCACAATATGCCTAAAAAAGGTTTGTCTATATACTCTATTTTTTTTTTTACTAAGGATATTATATTCATTAGATATGCAAGGCATTACGAATAGAGTTGAAATAATCAAGGAAATTACAGAAAATTAAACCATCAAATCATGACAAGATCATATATTAAAATACCGCTATTGCTGGGGGCTTCTTTCTTATTTGTTGGATTTGAAACTAGAGTAGTCCATATAGATATGTGAAGCAAAGGCTGCATGAACCACTATAATTAAAGGGTTTGTCTATATATTTTTTTTTACTAAGGATATTATAATCATTAGATATGCAAGGCATTACAAATAGAGCTAAAATAATCATGCAAATTATAGAAAATTAAGCCATAAAAGTTATTCAAATCCTGACAAGAACATATATGAAAATACTGCTATAACAGGGGCTTCTTCTTCTTTGTTGGATTTGAAACTAGAGTAGTCCATATAGACATGTGAAGCAAAGACTGCATGAACCACTATAATTAAAGTGTTTGTCTATATACTACTCCACTAAACTCGTTGAGCATGAAATCCAATTTCTAAGAAATTGGAATGACAGCAACAATTATAGAATTCTTAAACTCATATGGTCTATGAATAAATTACTTAAAAAATATAAATTAATTCAAGAATTAGACACCACAATATAATCTTGAAAATAAAGATAGAACCAAATCACCTGATGCTTCTGTTTGGAGATCCTAATTGAGCTTCTTTCAAGAACAATGGCGAGAGAGTGAAGAAAACAAAACGAGGAAGAAGTGGGAAAACTGTGTTGAATTTCAGATTTAAATAATGAGTATAAAAAGAGTTACTACTGAAAAAGAACATTGAAATATAATCTCATATTTAATATGAATTAATCTTCAATCCAAAAAATATACCATTGTAAAAAATAGCGCATCTTCTTCTGCGAAAAGGAAGCGAAAACGCGTAAACCACAAATTACCATTTACAAAATAGTGTTTTCCATTCTCAAAACATTTCTGAATTTTTGAAAAAAAAAAAATTAAAACAAATTTATCCAAACACATTTCTATTTTTTTTAATGAAAAAAAAAAAACAAAAAACATAAAATGGGAACAATCCCAAACGGCCCTAAATAAATCATTTATGGATGGGTTTAAAAATTTAATTTTTTTTTTTTTTGCAAATATATATATATATATATAATGGAGTACATCAAAATTTTCAAATGAGAGAAATAAAAAATCAAAAATAAAAAAATTGAATATTTTATAGAAAATCACATTGACCGGGTAAATTGATCCATCAAATTGGATGACATTTTTATATTTATATTTTTTATTCTTGACTGCTATTCGCTATTGTCCATTCTTTATATTAAATTATTAATAAAAATATTACTTATTAAACTTAAGTTTTTTAATGTATATATATAGATGTATTAGAATGTTGCCCACCTTAATGCAAAATTCCAGCTTTGGCCCTGCATTTGAATTTGAAATGGTAAAATAAAACCAAGTTGCCTTCATAAATGGAATCATGTGCAATGCAATTTGCTATTCAGTTTAGTGTTATAATAAATTTAATGAAATAAAAACAAAATTTTATTTAAAATTATATATATATATATATATATATATATATATATATATATATATATATATAGTCCTAATTTTCTTTATATTAAAGAAAATACTTAAGCTATACAATTAGTAAAAATATCTAACAACTTAACGACTTGATTCATTCAATTTGTTCAAGTTCAAAGACAAGTGGCCATAACTTTAGAGGTTGAGTATTAATCGGCTAATTTTAAATTATAACAATTTTGATGTACATCTAATTACTTTAATTGCACATGATCACTAAATTCAACGTCTAAACAAGCTCCGAATCTCAACTCATCTCTCTGTATATTCAAAATAATATGAAATAAAGCTAAATAGATATGCAAAATTAGTTTATTGTAAGAATAAGTGGACGAAATAAAATGATGTAAGCATGAGGAAAGAAGCTAATGTCACACTAAGCACATCAGCAAGACTTAATTACGTTTTATTAGAAATACACGTCCAATGAAAAAATCATAGGAAATATTGTTTTTGGAAATTAACAAACATTTCAACATAATAGCAAGACTTGTTTTGGCTCACTATTTTAGTATGAATTATCTGGGAAAAATATATTTTTTTCGTAACTATTAGTACAATTGGTGACAACAATTACGTAGTAATATGCAAAATTTAGGATACTCATTTTGACAAATAAGATGAAAATTAACAATGAGATAGCTTTGGGAAAATAACTCTTGCCAAATTTTTTCAAAATTAGATCGGTGGATTGGTCGTACAGAGACTTAAGATTTAAAGCAATGGGTTGTAGTTTGTTAATATTGCAATTTAGTTGCTCATTAGCGACACAATTAAAAAACAAATTAAAAATTTAACCAGTATATTTCCGTTTAAATCTAAAGTCAACGATGAAATTAGCAACTGAATAAGTTTCGCCCCTGATTAGAGGCCAAATATTTTGAAAATTTTGAAAGAATTGCGTGATTTTTAGGTTGCATTTACGATAAGTAGGCTGTATTAACGACGAAGTATTTTTGTTGCTGAATAGTGACAAATATATTGTGTTGTATTTGTGAATATTGAACGACAATTTATATTACGTAGCATATTGGTGCCTTAATCAGCACGACTCCGTTGTTGATTACGTGAAAAAAAAAAAAAAATGATAAAAACACTTGTTTGTTTCTTCCTCATTTTTCTTTTTCTATTCTTCCCTCCATTTCAAACTTTTTTTTTTCTCTTTTTCACTTCTTTCTTCTTCTATTTTCTTCCCATTCACCCTTCCTCCTTCTCTCCGCTATCGCTTCTTCTCCTCTTTTTTTTCCTTTTTTCATCTCCACCTTTTTATTTATTGAAAAGTTTTTTAGGTCAAACTTGCCAAAAACCACCTCACGGTGGTGACGGTTATTTTCCAACCATATAGTTTCAAGAATTTTAATTTTTACTGAAAGTTATTTATTGTTATTTAAAAATTTATTATTTTTTAATTTATGAAAAAATAAATTAATATTTAAAATAAAAGAGGTAATCTTGAATTTTTGAAAATTTGTAGGCTTTATCTATTCTAAAGTGCTATTTTTTCAAATAAAACTCTTGAAGAGTCTTTCACTATCAAAAGTTCTTTAGATCAAGAATTTTGAGATAAAATGATATTTGATGATGGAACTTTTATCTTGATTTGAATTTCGAGTATATCATTAATGACTTTTTGCAAAACACATTTTGTGAGCACTTAATGAGAAAAATTATGCTATTTGAGAAATAGTTGAATAAACCATTTAGTGAAAATGTGCACTAATATATCTTGCTAGCTTGTTTGATATAATATTTCTTTATTGATTTATTAGCAAGATATGATTGCTTGCAACCTTATCCCATTAAAATAGAATTAATTGTTTATTTGGATATCTCTAAAATTTGATGCAATTTTGTTTATATCTTACTAAGTATGATTCATATGATATATATTTCTTTATAAATTATAAGTAAGATATTGTTTTATTCAATATGAAAATATTGAAATAAAGTTAACTATTTCTATTGGAATATCCTTAGTTATTGTAATTACTACCTCTGTATTTAATGATTCTTTACATTTCCGTTTTTAGGTGTATTTTTTGGTTTTTTACATTTCTATTTATAGTAAGTTTTGTAATTATTTATTATTATTTTTTTATTGGTATTGATGAAAAATAAATTTTTAGAGGATTAGTAATTGTTTATTATTATTTCTATTTTAGTATTGGTGAAAAGCTAATTTGTGTTGGTATTGATGAAAAGTAAATATAAAGAATCATAAAATACGGAGGTAGTATTTGATTACCTAATGACATATGTGTTATAACTATAACCATAGCATTTTGTATATTGCAATTTTCTTCTAATCATGCAGGGTTACCTTTATTAGTAAGTTAAGAATATTTATGTTACAACAAATTATTAGTCATATTCAAAGAAAAATGAATTTTCATTCAGTAAACAAAGGTTAGAGCTACGACTAGGAAGAAAATTTTCCATGAAAGTTCCATCAAGGACATTTGATAGACCAAACTTCACTAATGTCACGACCCGAATTCAGGGACAATAACTGGCGTACAACCAGACCAAATTCTGAACACACAAGCTGAAATAAATAACTACAATGCTAATATATTAAAAATCACTATCCGAAAATTTCTTTAATTACAAATGCAAAATCAAACAAACTAAACTTTATACAATCCGAAAATCAACTAGAACAGAAATCTAACAAGGCTAAACAAAACTAACTCGACTCGATTTGAATGCCTGGCTCAAGAAGAAAGAATTTGAGTTTCACCGTAGCGAAATATTGGAAAACCTACAAAAGAATCTATATGGGCATGAGCATTATATATAGGTGCTCAGTAAGTCCATGAATGGCAGGGAAATATTACTACAAGTAATAAAACCCAAAATCAAATAATTCAATCCCAAACAACTTCAAACAAGGTGGTGCGTCGGGGCCTTGCCATACAAGCATCCTCTCTTATCCCTCCACACGAAAATCAGAACAAAATCTCATTCTTATAACATCCATAGAGATCAGAATCAAACAAAATAGACAATATGCCTTAAAATAAGAAATTATAATTAGAACAGAAATATCCTAAAATGCTTGGACTCAAGTACGGATATCGGACACGGATAAGGATCCAAGGGTCGGACATTGAAATTTTGAAATGGAAGGACACAAGGATATGGTTTTAAAGGATCCAAATATTGGATATGGACTCGGGGACATGTAATATTTTTTATAATATTTTTGAATTAAAAAATATTCCAAAAAAACTGAATATTATAATTGACAGAATCATCCATTACAACTTCCTACTAGATATTGGAATTGGAAGTTGTAATGGATGAGTGGAAAGTGGAAGAGTTGGAATTGAATGAATAGATATTGGAGAGTGGAAGAGTTCGAATTTATGAGTATACAGCTGTAATTGGCCTTAAAACAAATATTGGAGAGTGCAAGAGTTAGAATTATATTTGGCTTACCAATGCAAACCCCCCAAAAAAAAATGCAGAAGCTTTCCCTATCTTGCTTGAAGCTTTCATCCATGGAGTTTGAATCTACCAAAACAAAAACTGAAACAAAAAATGGCGAGTCTAGATTTTCTCCACGAGATCCGACCCATATCCCGTGTCCTCTCCCGTGTCCTATCGTGTTGACATGGGTTCGATAGGGTAAAATGGCGAGTCTGAGCATCTTAGGAAATATCCTTCGTTCTCATATGACACACCATCGCATAATATAAATAATTTCATATTCAAATAATCAGACAATATATCAAAACACATGCACTTTTTTCTGTCATGCACTTTTTTCTATCTCCTAATCACATGCAGGCTTGGGTAAAGAAGGAATATTATATAACGAAATAGAAAGGATAATATATAAAAATGGCTAATATAATATATATATTATCTAGTTAGCAAATAGCATGTCACAAATAATACAAATACACCCATAGAACTTACCTCGATTCCCGCTGCTAAAAAACCACCGGGTCAAACCCCGAGTGTGATCAAGAAACTTCTAAACGAATGAGATACTATCAACAAAATATGAAGAAGAGACTACCTATTATGAATAATAATGATGCATGAAATAAATTTTAAAAATTTATGCGAGAATGTTCAAATTAATTTCAAAAGTTTAATTAAACTAAATTTTAGATTAATACTCATTTAAGAGCAAATTTACAAAATTTGGAGTTAAAGCCATCAAAATTTATACAAATAGCCCTCTATTTCGAAAAATTCATAGAAATTAATTCTTGAAACTAAAACTTCTAAAATTTTACTGAACACACTTCAATATCAAAAGATTATTCCTGCAAAATTTTAGACCAATTAAAATCCAATAGGTTACTAAATAGACCTTACAAAATATTGCTATAACTTTAGGTACTAAACTCACAACAGTTTGGAAAATAATTAATTCCATAAATAAATCAATAACAAAACGATTTCAAAATATTTTTCATATAAAATAGACATCGAGAAGAAATATATATTAAAATTTCAGGTAAATTTGATTTCTCTACAATTTATTAAAAATCATCAAACTAACTATTTAAAATATTTCAATAAAACAGAATTCGATTTTTTAAGAAAAATAATATTAAAAATTTAATCCAACAAAAAATCCACCGATTCTAAACAAATAAATAGGAATTAGGTTATTCCAAATTAATTTAAGAGATTAATTTAATTTGAAAACCAAAAGAAATTAAAATGCCTAATTCTGAACTTGTATAAACCTAACACTTGGATTCACAAATTAATTAAGAAAAATTTGAAAATAAAGTAAATCAGTTAAATTAAACATAAAAAATACATCATTTCTAGTATTTCTAACATGATTTTATCAAAATATGCAAGTAAATTGAAGGAAAAGAAAAGCGAATACCTCAAAAGAACACTAAAAATTTGAAAAAAAAGTGCTGCAGGAATCAAATTGTAAACTAGCTGTAGATGGAAGGTAAATTCATAGCAAAAGCCTAGCTATAAAACAAGCCAAGCCAACCCAATCAACTCCATCTTCCACCATCAATTCTAAGCACAAACTCCCAACCCTCTTTTCTTCTTTTTTTTTTTTTATCACGCACCTTTCCAATTTTTTTTTTTTTTGGTATAAGGCTTAGATTAGGTTTATATATTTATAATTTTTCCCTGAAATAATAAATTAAATAATCTAATATTATTTTAATATATCAATCAACTTTTTAAACAAAATACTTTGATAACCATCTCATACTAAATTTTTCCTAATTCCAAATTATAATTTTTTATAAATACCCACTAAATAATTTATAGACAGTAAAATATAAAATTATCATCAAGTGTCTGAAAATTGCAACTCAGAACCCAAGCAATGTTATAATCAAAATTCTCCAAATATTACACTAAATATAAATTTAACAAAAGTAACTTCATATTCTAACTCTAAAATTCTCATGAATACCGAGACATACGAAAATAAATCGGTAGACTTCGAATCTGACCAATATTAATATTATATTTAAAATTTTGATAATAACGTCTAGATTGATATTTAGATACTTAGAATACCAAATTCATTTTTAAAATTCTAGGACTTGCAAAATGACTATTTCGCTCTTATTCTCAAAGTTCACAAAAACCAAGGGTTTTACAACTAAAGTCACTCTCTCATGATTTTCAAAAGGATGATGATATTGATGTTTGACCAAGCTCGATCAAACTATAATTATGTTGATTCAATTGTGAAACACCTCTCATTACAAGTTCTACATATTTCATAATGAGTTTAATGCATAAAAATTAGAATACTTGGCCTTGAATATTTCAAATTATTTTTCCATGAGAGGGAGTTAAATACGCATTGCATTCTTTTTCCATTTCCAAAGTTTTCGTCCCTCTGGGTTTTTCTGGCAAAGGTTTTTGACAAGACACTATTTTCACTGCATATTCAAGTAAAGAATTATGTACTCTTTTTGTTCCACTAAATTTTTTTTTCCCACGGTGTCTTTATTTAGTAAGGTTTTAACAATACATAATCTTTAGACTTTCAAGGAGACTGTTATAAAATAAATGATGTCTATTAGGTCCCTCATTCTTATCTGTATTAGGGTTTATCCTATATAAATAGAAAAACTTCTAACAGTTTAATATACTATGCATATATATTTTAGTCTCTATTATTTTTATTCTCTTCTCTCTCATTTGTTTCTTGCTCATTTATTTTCATAACACATATTATATTTCAGTTTCTCAATATTTTAGTAAATGCAAGCTCATGTCCTTTTGTTTTTTAAAATATACTCTCAAATCCTGTAATATCTCAAATCCTTAAATTTCCCAAATCCTTCAATTTATAAGATATAATACTCTCACATCTTTTTGTTTAAAAAAGATGTTGTATCTAATCAGTAAAGACCAAACTACAAGTTTCTTCATTTTCTACCATCAACAGAGATCAAAATGCAATTTTTCACACGAAATATTCCAAATTCAAATTCTTATTGCTCACATTGAAAGTTTCAAATAGGTATATTTACTTGCTAAGTTCTTTTCAATATGAATTTGGAGTAACTGACCCGACTGAAACCGAACTGACGTGTTTGGTTCGGTTCAGTTTTATATTTTAAGAAAAATCAGGTTTTTGTTCGGGTTAACTCGGGTTGAACAAAAAAAAATCAACAAATTTCTTTGGTTTTTTGTTAAAAATTTTGGGACCCGACCGAACCGAACCTACGAATTTAGTTTGGTTTAGTCGGGTTAATAGGTTCAGTTTGGATTTTAATATAAAAAAAATTCGTTTTTGAGTTGATCGTCAGTTCGGGTTGAACCGAACCCGACCGATGCACAACCTTACCTATTGCTGGAAGTAGAAGATGAGGAAACTTATAGTTTGATCATTATTATTTAGATATAACGTCTTTTTTAAACGAAAGGACCTGAAACTATAATATCTTAAAAACTGAAGGGCTTGAGAGAATATTTTGAAAAATAGAGAGATCGGATAGTATATTTACTAAACCGTTGAGGGCCTTAAAGATAATCTCCCTAAAGAATATGTTGTAAAATAGAGGGCAGAGCTATAAAAATTATGCGACAAAATAAGAAAATTGGGAGACAAGAATTTACGTGGTTCGGCAAAGCCTACGTCCACGGTCAAAGATAGTAAATAATTTTCACTATAGTAAATAATGGAGAATACAAATATAGCTTTAACCCAAATAAACACTCAAATATTTATCACTCACTTAATAACTACCCAAGTGTTTAAAACCCAACCTCACAAATCACTCGACACTCACCAA